>JAVJIF010021418.1:0-67903 GCA_038442645.1 Agave tequilana
CATTCTTGGACCTCGTCAACAGGTCAGTTACTGTTTCTTGGAATTCATATGGGGCAGCTAATGCTCCCATCGAAAATGGGGCCCCTTCAAGTTCTGGCTACCATTATGATACACAGAGGGAAATGCCTGTTCCTAGAGATGCCTACAACGGAGCCAGTTCTGCTTCCCATGCATCTGCATCATCAAGTCTTGGGCAGCAAATGTGACACAGAGTATTCTAATTATGCACCTTATTCAACTTCTGCAGAAACTTATATGTATACAAATGCGGAATATCAAAATTATTACAACTATCAGCAGCCAGCTAACGGTTCTTCCTCTCAGCAAGTCGGAGCTTGTCAAAACTCAGGTGCTCCTTATCAGTCTTTTAGCTCATTTCAGCATACAGGCTCTCATGTCGCTCCTACAAGTTATTCAAGCACTTACTACAATGCTGGTGATCATCAGACAGCGGCAGGGTATCCAAGCAACAGCTATGTTAATCAGTCGAACTATTGGAGTGATGAAGTACCGGAAATTATCCTCACATCAGTATTCGAGCTACACACCACCAGCTGCAAATTCTACCCAAGTAACTAGCAATGCAGCAGCAAATTCTCTTCATTATCAGCAGTATGGTCAGTGGCCTTATTATTATTATCCACCTGCTCCTGCTGTTGGTTGTCCTCCTGGGACAGAGAATACATCGGCCACCAGTGCTACTCCCTTGCCCAACTCAAGCTGCATCTGGTGGTTATCCATATCCAAGCAACCAGCCACCGCCACCTGGTACTACATCATGGAGAAACGAATCTGGCTCTTCAATGTCTCCTTTTTGCAGGTTTGAATCTTCTAATATTTGTCATTGTTGTTGGAGGCATGTGCTATATTGTGCTTATAGATATTCCCAGATAGCTTGATTTTTCCTTTAATTAATAATTCTTTTCTATATTTATTTCACTCTGTCATCAGATATCAGTTTCAGCAGTCATTTCATGGCTTCTGCAAATTTGCTTGCTTTCTAAACTATACTTTTCTTCTGATATTTGAACTCCATGCTTGATCCTTCTCCATTAGTGGTTGGAACTGACTTTAGTTTGTGATTGTTGCTTAGATAGGATAGTGTCATGAATTAGTTTTACCAGTGAGGTAGGCCTCATTAGCGGTGAAATTTCTTATTAATCAGGGATATACTCAATTCTCAAATTTCATGATTTCTTTACAAACTATGGGCGCTGATTAAATATTGAATCAACTACCCATATTTGTTGAGAAGTAATTATCAATTCCACATATACGTTCCGAAATATTTGATAATTTGTCCTTTTTTGTTTTGAGTTTTTTTTTTGCGGGTGGGGTGATAACTTGAGATATTTATTGCAGTCCCTACTTGTGCAAAAAATGAAATCTCTAGCATGCTGCACGGGGAAATATAAGTCCACATAATCCTACTTTTCTCTGGCTTTTATGGGCTATTAGCAGGCTCCAATGCCAATAACGTTGGTGCGTGTGTCGGTTCTATGAGCCACATAATTCTACTGGATATATTTAGTCATGCCCCTGCACGAATAAATTGATGGAGGATACTGGTCGTACATGTATATAGGCATGAGATAATGCCAAAGATTGATGGAGGTACTCGTTGTATATGTATTTAACTACACCCTAATGGAGGTATTGTTATACATATATGAATAATCACAACCTGTCTATACTTAACTATCTTATCACATTTATATTGTAATTTATTTTGAATTGGGCTTCAGCTGAATATAGACATTTTTTTTGCTGTAACATTTTTTATACATAAATCAACTACAACATCTAGAAAGCCTTTCTCCCATATATTTGGGGTCAGTATGTGAATATTTTCTCTTCATACAGTCCTGTTAATTGGCCCCATCCTTGTAAATTAGCAAGTATCTCCTTTTTTACTTCCTTAATCCATGGTCATTAAGGCGTGGCCTAGCGCTAGGCGTTCTTCAACCACAATGTTAAGATGTGTGACCGTAACAATCATTTCCATCACAATATGTAAAAGATGAAATCAATTGATTGTTTAACGTCTTTCTGACGAAGGGAAAAATGGTTATCTGATTTTATCTTGCAAGCATGTCATTGACAACTCTTCTGATATGGTAGCGAAGACTTTGTTGCATTTGCTCTAGAAGTCTGGCTTATTCTTGTACCTACAGGTAGTTGTGGAACTTGAGAGTTGATTAAAAAGAAATGGGTGATTTTGGATTATTGCCAACACAAACATGTTTGGCAACTCACAAATAGTAATCAAGTAATGTCTGTTGCCTTTAAATATGGTATCTACAATAAAAAAACTCATCCTACCTGACACCATTCGTCCACACATATGGCTGTATTTTGATATTTGTTTAATTAATTGAACTTTCATCTGAAGAAAGTTCTATTAATGTAATATATCCTTGTTTTGTTTCATGTGGCAGGATAAAAGCAATGTAATGGAATTTAATTTAAATGGTTCTTCTGAAGTTGCGGCTTCTGCACCCCAAAGCCACCAAGTGACTCAAATGCCCTTGCACTTTCAAAAGCCTACAGATTTGAGTCCTCTACCTCCTGACAAATGTGAAGATCAGCAAATAACTATGCATACTGAAGGCCCAATTTTACAGGCTTCTACAACTAATCTGGTTCTTGAAAATTTCCATGCTTCTACAAATACCGCCATGTTTGATAATACACGCCGGGTAAGCAAAATGCAGATTCCAACAAATCCTAGAATTGCTTCAAGTTTGGCCTTTGGCATGTCAAAAGCCGATAAGGAAAGCTCAACGGCTAATGCAGCAGTGAAACCGGCTTATGTTAGCGTTCAAGTACCAAAGCCTAGTAATAAATTGCCCTCTCATGATGATGCTGACACCATAATGAAGGTGATCATTTTTTTTTGCATTCTACTGCTTTTCTCTTTTGTATACTGGACAACAAGTTTTCTCTTCATATTTTTCTCATATATATCTCAACATGTTGCAAAAAAGCATTCGGCAAAAGAGCAGTCTTTATGCTTTCATATTTTGTTAAAGTCATTATTGGTTGCGTAAACAAGAATTTGATGACATTCAAATAGCTGAAATGCTAACTTGTTTGAGTAGTCTTTTTGTTCTCCTGCATTCTCAGTAGTTGGATAAGCTCAAACATTGAATAAGTTTTCTTCAAATAATTGCAGAACTTTAATGGTAGTTGATAGTGGGATGACCTATTATTATTATTGTAGCATGGTTTTGTTAAAAACAAATATATCATACTAGCTCCGCAGATATAAATTTAATACTTATTTGTTTCATGAAGCCACCCCCCCCCCCCCCCCCCCCCCCCCCCCCCCCGCGGAAACGGATCATGCGTGCAATTGTCATTTATATATATTTATTTTCTGCATAATCAATGAAAAATACATGTGTTTTGTTGTTGTCTTGTTGATGTAAGTTTTCTTTCTGAAATTTTTGGGTGGCCCTTTTGTTATTTTGCTCTTCACAGGGGACTTTGCCAGCATCACTTCGGACTTATGTGGAAAGGACTTTTGCTCGTTGCAAGGATGATTCACAGAGGGCTGCTAATCAAAAACTTATGAAGGAGGTACAAGTGCCACCCTTGAAAGTCTGACAATCTATTTGCAATTAGATTGCAAATATTTTTATTGGTTATTACTTTGTGAGTGGAGTTTTTTGTAAGTTGTGTTTCTTATCCTATTTTAGCATATTAGTTTTACACACACATCCTAAGTGCGTGTTTTTTGCCCCCCCCCACTCCCCAAAAAAAAAAAAAAAAAAAAAAAATCCACCCTGTCAAAAGTTAAAGTTTTGCCCTGGTCATGTACTGAAATAGTTTGCATTTGCTTTGGATGTGATTAAATAGAATATGGAACCACTAAATATAATAAATGGAAAGATGGCGACTTTTATCTAGCTTAATCAGTTTGTTTCACATTATTTATCACACAGTGGCGACGTATCTATAACAACATATATAGGATAGAGTGCATATGTGCATTTAGAGGGTTCATTATTTAAATTTTTTGGTTCATGATCTGTTATTGAAGGGGGGACATGCAAAATTTGCGGTTTCTAGAACTGATTGTAAAGAAGAGTTCAGTTTGATCATTAATGCTTGATTTCTTTGTCATGGTCACATTAGGCATTGCAATCATGGATGGTTTGAGACATGAGGAGAGAATCATTCTTGCTTTATTTATAGTTAAAAACTTATTTAGGAACTTTGGGATACTTCGTATTTCTCATAAATTACACTTGTGTCTTATTTTATAAAACACATGCACATAGAGGCAGAGAGGGTGGTATGGAGAGAGTGAAATATTAGCTGCTGTAGGAGGAGAATTCCCTCTATGCTGTGGTCTTAGAGCTCCAATTCATCGCCATCAATGGATGGTCTGCACTGTCGTAATGATCTTCATGCTACATAAGTACACTGCATTGTTGATGATGATCATCATGCTGTACACATTCATATGCATTATATACAGTAACATATGGTTTCTTTGTTAATGTTTTCTTTCAGGTGATTACAAAGGCTTCTGCTGATGGCACGCTTTTTACTAGAAACTGGGATATTGAACCCCTTTTTGCCTTGCCAAACTCCATGTTAGATCAAGCTAATCAGAAGTATGTTCTTATCTATATTGAAATCTGTATGGTGCTTTAAACTGCCAACACACACAATTTCTTCCAATCCTTTTGAGATGTTGAATACACATTTTAACTTCTGGTTAAAAATATGCTTGTTGGGCTTGTTCTAGATTTATATGAAGGAATATTCTTTCTTACATGAATGATTGTAGGGTAATTTTTGCCCATAGATTTTCTTTGGAACTTGAATGTCATAGGTGCAGTTGACTGAGCATGACCTTGTATATCAACTAATTACCTTAAACTGAGGGCTTAACCGTCTTTATGAACTACAGTAAATTGAGTGTAGTGGTCAGATTTTAGCCTTCATCAAGATCACAACACATGTCCCACCTCCTCTGGGGGCATCGCTTCTTTGCCAGTTAGCCAGCTCACATGCAAGCTTAACATGGGCCCAAGAAGAAAGCTTCGGACACATGAGCCCAAGAAGAAAGGCTCGCCCCGAGCCCACATCTGATCATATGTCACTCACCCGATCCACTACTCAACTAGAGCCGCGACTCTTGGGGATGCCAATAATCAGCACAAGGATCCCTTCCTATCAGTAGGACCCTTCTCGGAGCCACTCAAGGTTCCGACAGGAAAACCTGCGAAATTTGCTATTCTTGCGCTACTTACAGTTGGATAGCACGATCTCTGCAATTCACGGATCCAGCTACGCTGCCAGATCATCCTCACGTTTTAAACGTTATAACGCCCCTATATCAATGCGAGTTGTTATGGATAGTGGCAGATATCTCTGCATGACGATCCCAACAATCAAGCTGCGCGATCTGGGCGGTTACAAGGAGATCATAACGTGCGAATAATGCAGTTATGTGGATCTAAATATTCGCACCCATGAAGACAACACAGGCGGGTATAAATACATCTCCTTCTCCATCGAGAAGGGGGTGGTCTCTGTTTTATACATCAAACCTTAGAAATTATAATCGGAACACCACTCTGCATAATTCATTGTAATCCTCTGACATTATAGTGAATTCTCTGCCTCTCCTGTGGTTTTTCCTTTTCAGGTTTCCACGTAAATTCTTTATTGTTTGCGATTGCTTACATCTGATTTACTCACTTGCAATTCGTGATGTGGAGAAATTCTCCGAGAATTTTTCTCCACATTGAGAATTAGGGAAAATTTAATTAGTTGATTCCCCATGCTTTCTTTCCTTCTTGCAATGTTTTTGAGCGTTCTCAATTCTGGTTTCAGTTTAAGTTACGATTTGAGATTCTGAGCCTGGTCAAAGTGGTCAGAATTTGGAATTTTAATGTCATTTTCAGTTTGGGTTTAATTAGGCTAATAGGACAATAACAATGACAAATATAATATATAAAATAACCAATGAAGTAATAGAATTTTGTCGACTAGTTACAGACTTATTTGCAACATGCTTAAAGTATATGATCGATTCAGTCTCCTGGGAAGTAAAGTGGTTAGAACTGCGGAGTAGAATTCATGTTGTCCATGTCATGCTGGTAATCATTTTTTTAAAAATCAGAAATTACCGTGCTATCTAGATCCGACAGAAACATCAGTTTTTTTTACCATGAAAGGTGCGTAAATGGACTCTTGAACTAAAAGGAGGGTTAGAGCAACGAATCGAGGTCAACTTTTTTTTTACCACTGTGATGCAGTGAGCGGGTCAAGGCCTAATATATGTGGGGAGTGTCCTTACATCTCTTTCCTGAATTTCTTAGTATGATACTAGGTCCAATTCTGACCACTAGCAAGTTAAGAGTATGATGGTGTGGATTATCACACACATTCGGTTAGCCGTTCGTGGACGTAGGGCATGTTTTGCTATTAGTCATCTACTGTATTAGGCTTCACCTTTTCTCTTTTCTTTAGGGATCAGACAGTGTGTGAGATTTCACAAATGTTTGTATCTCTCCATTTTGGAGAAAATTTTGTTCAACTATTTCCGATGAAGCGGTGAGGGTGTCAAGGCCTTAATATTTGGGGAGGTGTCAAGGCCATTTCATGAATTTCTCAGTTTGACAGGTAGGAATTCTGACCGCAATCTAGTTAGAGTGTGAGGTTGTGGATTATGGCATGCATTCAGTTGCTATTTTGCTATTACTCAGAGGATCATCTATTCTATAGGATTCAGCCTTTCTCTAGGGATCAGACACCCCCCACCCCAAACCCCAAAAAAAGAAAAAAAAGAAAAAAAAAAAAAACACCCCCACACCCCAACCAACCATACACACACACCAAAGAAAAAAAAAAGTCATCTTTTTTTGGGAGATTGTTAATGTTCCGGGTGAAGTGGGGTGGGAGTGTTTTTTTTTTCTCTCTCTCGTGTCAGATGCATGGCGGAGGCACGGGTTGTTTCCAGGCTTTCAGCTTCTTATTGTTTATCTTAGTTAAGAAAAGCAAATAGATAAATAAGGATGATAGAATCTATATTGATTTTTGGACATGCCCAAGCCTTACTGTTAAATATGTTTATAACCAAATTAGATATCTCTACTATCATAACTAGAAAGTGATTCAACCAGCCGGCCTCACGTGCGTGGCTGGCAGGTCACGTGCGTGGGCGACTAGGCCGCGCCCTTTTTCTCTCGTTTTGGTGACCAGAAGCAGCGTGTCTGTCTGGGAGCAACAGTTTTCCGCGTGGGTCCCATCACCACGAGAAACTTCAACGACTCGGAAGGGAAATGGAAAACTTAAATGGCCCCCAAATTGTCGGTCCCATCTTAAATTATGAATTTGTTTAAAAATATTTGTAATGCTATATTTGCAAAAACCTCCTTTTAGTTAGCAAAGAAAGCAAAAATCTCCTTGTAAGTAGACTCACATCAATAATAGGTATGTGGATTATCACACACATTCGGTTAGCCGTTCGTGGACGTAGGGCATGTTTTGCTATTAGTCATCTACTGTATTAGGCTTCACCTTTTCTCTTTTCTTTAGGGATCAGACAGTGTGTGAGATTTCACAAATGTTTGTATCTCTCCATTTTGGAGAAAATTTTTGTTCAACTATTTCCGATGAAGCGGTGAGGGTGTCAAGGCCTTAATACTTGGTGGAGGTGTCAAGGCCATTTCATGAATTTCTCAGTTTGACAGGTAGGAATTCTGACCGCAATCTAGTTAGAGTGTGAGGTTGTGGATTATGGCATGCATTCAGTTGCTATTTTGCTATTACTCAGAGGATCATCTATTCTATAGGATTCAGCCTTTCTCTAGGGATTAGACACCCCCCCACCCCAAACCCCCCCAAAAAAAAATAAAAAATAAAGAAACACCCCCACACCCCCAACCAACCAATACACACACACCAAAGAAAAAAAAGTCATCTTTTTTTTTGGAGATTGTTAATGTTCCGGGTGAAGTGGGGTGGGAGTGTTTTTTTTCTCTCTCTCTCTTGTGTCAGATGCATGGCGGAGGCACGGGTTGTTTCCAGGCTTTCAGCTTCTTATTGTTTATCTTAGTTAAGAAAAGCAAATAGATAAATAAGGATAATAGAATCTATATTGATTTTTGGACATGCCCAAGCCTTACTGTTAAATATGTTTATAACCAAATTAGATATCTCTACTATCATAACTAGAAAGGGATTTAACCAGCCGGCCTCACGTGCGTGGCTGGCAGGTCACGTGCGTGGGCGACTAGGCCGCGCCCTTTTTCTCTCGTTTTGGTGACCAGAAGCAGCGTGTCTGTCTGGGAGCAACAGTTTTTTCGCGTGGGTCCCATCACCACGAGAAACTTCAACGACTCGGAAGGGAAATGGAAAACTTAAATGGCCCCCAAATTGTGGGTACCATCTTAAATTATGAATTTGTTTAAAAATATTTGTAATGCTATATTTGCAAAAACCTCCTTTTAGTTAGCAAAGAAAGCAAAAATCTCCTTGTAAGTAGACTAACATCAATAATAGGTATATCTATTTATAACTATATTTATATTTAGAGAATCTTATAACTATTAACTATACTTATTAGACTGAAATGAACTTAGAAAAGAGTAAAATGAGAGGCTCTAGCTTAAAAATATTTAGTGTGCAGTGCTTGGTTTGAGTATATGTACTATTCTATAAAGTCTAATTTAGTACACTAAGATTAAATTTTAATGTTTATTTATTTGGGCATCAATAAACTTTTGTATTCATAATCATATGACTTATATTAAACCAAACAATTATACATTAAATTAGACTTAAATATTTTCTTTTATGGAGGTGAAAATAGCCTTAAATATATTTATATAAATTTGAAATTTTAGTAAAAATTGTACATTTTTTATTGTTAAGTGCACATGCAATTACATGTGCCAAAAGACTCCCCCCCCCCCCACACACACAGATAAATAACCAGAGGATCCCATGTAGGCGGTCGTGGGCGACCACTACTGTTCACTTTCTTTTTTCTTTTTCCCCTCAATTTTATGTTGGTCCCACCATCATTCGACTTCTGTGCAAGCAACGTTTGAGACCAGAATACAAAAGCACTGGGTGAGTGATGCCGAACTAAAATAGAAAAAGATGGAAAGAAAGATAATTTGATTAATTTGGGAATCAACACTCAACTAATCTCTTACGTACTATTACAAATCAACATGCAAGAAATTTAAAAGGCAATGCAAATCAACATGCAAAGCAAAAAAAAAGTTTAATTGATTTCACTAAACTGTCCAACCTAATAGACTAGATGGCTATTTATAAACCCATATAAAAATGAGATCCATATCCTAACTAATGTGGGATTAAAAGCAAGTACTGAAAGAGCCCAAGAGCCTAATACATAAAATAGTCTAATAACTGAAGAGAATTGCGCCTCTGCGCACTTAAGTCCTCTATATTCCCGAACTGAAGGGAGTCTCATCAACTCTCCCCGGCTACGAAAAATTCGCCTCGGAGAATAGCGATAGTGAAAATCATGTAGAAGCTCTGAGTTGAGTTGCATAATCTCCTTGGCTCGCAACCAAGTGCAATCGGAATTGGGCCGCCCACGCCAACTGACCAAATAGTGATGGTAGGTGCTATCAGCAGTGGACACGGTCTCATCTGTCAGGATATGCTAAATCTCCTCAGTGGGGGTCTCCGCAATGATGGTGGTAGTGGTGGCTGAATCGGGAACAGTTGAGGACTCCTGGAAGTAGATGCTAGCTCATTTGGTATGGCCGTCGAATAGGCCACTGGAGTGCGGCAAAGAGTCAAGTCCTCGACGTTGAACACTGAGTTGATCCCAAGATCACGGGGATGTCGAGCTCATAGGTATTGGAACCAAACCTCCTCAATACCCTGTAAGGACCCATGTGTCGAGTATGGAGCTTCTTCAAAGTTCTCGGTGGGAACCTCTCTGGACGCATTGTAACCATCACCTCATCTCCAATAGCAAACTCTTACAACCTCTTATGCGAATCTGCAGCAGACTTATAGTTATCGTTGCTATCAATTTGCCTTCTGATATGCTCATGCAATTCATGCAAATATTATGCAAATGACTATGCACTAAGATGGTCACCTATGGACATTGGTAGGAGATTTATAGGTTTCCTAGGTCGATACCCTGTGACAACCTCAAAAGGACTTAATCCTATAGACTTATTGACCGAACTGTTATATACAAACTCAGCTACATGTAAGACCTCATCCCACATGGTCATCCGCTCTCCTACTAAACATCGAAGCAAATCACCAGGCTGCGGTTTACTACCTCAGTCTGAGTGTCAGTTTGAGGATGGTATGCCGTAGAGAATTTAAGTACACTTTCCATTTTCTTTCAAAGAGTTAGCAGAAAATGACGCATGAAGCGGATATTCATGTCAGAAATTATGGACTTGGGTAAGCTGTGTAAGCGCATTCTCCCTAAATAAAAGGTGTGCCACGTGCGAAGCATCTGCTGTTTTGCTACAAGGGATGAAATGGGCCATTTTCGAGAATCTATCAACTACCACAATGATAATCATGTTTCCTAAATGTGCGAGGGAGCCCTAAAATGAAATTCTTACTGAGATGCACCCAAGGTGGAGGGGAATAATCAACGTGTGTAAAGCCCTATGGTCTGTTTCCTACCCTTGGAAACTTGACACATTTGGCAACGTGATGCAACTCTCGAAACATCATGCTTAACACTAGGCCTAATAAAACCGATCCTTTACCAAGGCAATGGTTTTGCCTGGCCAAAGTGTCCAGCGACACCTCCCACATGCATTTCCCAGATCAAATGATCTCGCAAAGAAGTGTTGAGAATGCACAATCAGGTGCCCTACAATAGGAACCCATCAACAATGGTGAAACTTTCCAATAAGGTGGGTGGATTCCGAAGCAATGAACTATAAATTTCACAAAAACCTCGACTAGTAGGGTAATCTTGTATGAGACATTTAAAACCAACCACCTCTGCACCTAAGTGCCTGTAACATGCAAAGTCTCCTACTCAAAGCATCAACAACCTTGTTATCCACATTGGCGCGGTGTTTGAGTACGAAAGTGTACTCCTGGATGAACTCAAACCACTTGATGTGTTGGTGCCCTACACGCTTCTGCGAGTTGATATAGCGAAGGGCTTGATGGTCCGAATACAAGACGAACTCAGCAGGTAGCAATAGTGACACCATTATCGCAAGCTCTGCACTATATCATATAACTCCCTATCATAGACATCGTAGCGTTATTTTGTCTCGTTCAATTTCTCGCTGAAGAAAGCGATGGGTGATTCTCTTGGCTCAACACACCACCTATGCCTGCGCCGGATCGTCACAAGCCAACTCAAATTCTTTCGAGAAATCAGGAAGGCAAAAGACTGGGCAAGTAGTCAACTTCTCCTTGATTTTCTCGAAGGCTCTAGTCATGGTTCAAAGTCTCGGTCTCGGGCGCCGACTCGGCCGGCACCGAGACGGATCGGTCTCGGCGACTCGGATCGGACTCGGACGATATGCGCAAAACGCTACATAAAACGCCAAAAAAATTATGAAAAATTCATGACAAATCATAAAAAATTGTAGATATCAAAATTCATGTATCAAAATAAACTGAGGGAGAGAGAGGAACAGAGAGAGAGGGAAAGAGACGGAGACAGAGGGGAGAGAGGGAGACACAGTCACACAGAGGAGGAGAGAGAGACGGAGAGAGAGGGAGAGAGAGGGACATAGAGAGACAGAGAGAGGGACAGGGGGAGAGAGAGACTGAGAGGGAGAGGGAGAGAGTCCGACAGAGAGAGAGACGGAGACAAAGAGGGAGAGAGAGGGACAGAGAGAAAGACACAGAGAGAGGGAGAGGGAGAGACTGAGAGAGACTGAGAGGGAGAGAGAGACACAGAGAGAGGGAGAGGGAGAGACTGAGAGGGAGAGAGAGACAGAGAGAGGGAGAGACTGAGAGGGGGAGAGAGAGACGGAGATAGAGAGGGACAGAGAGGGAGAGGGAGAGGCAGAGAGAGACGGAGACAAAGAGGGAGAGAGAGGGAGACACAGAGGAGGAGAGAGAGACGGAGACAGATAGGGAGAGAGAGGCACAGAGAGAGGGAGAGGGGGAGAGAGAGATTGAGAGGGAGAGAGTCCGACAGAGAGAGAGACACAGCGGGAGAGGGAGAGACGGAGACAGAGAGGGAGAGAGAGGGAGAGAGGGAGAATTACCTGCGACGGCGAGGTGACGCCGATGGCTAGGGCGACGCGGGGGGGGACGCGAGAGGGAGGGGGCAGCGTGTGTGAGAGAGAGAGATCAGATCGATCTGATCTCTCTCTCTCACGCAGCCCCTTTAATTGAAGGATCACGGGCGCCGAGTTGACCGAGTCGAGTCCGAGTCGGACCCGACCCGGGTCGACTCGGCGCCCGTTGGTCGACTCAGGCTTCCGAGTCGGATCGGCACTGGCCGAGTCGGATACGACTCGGCCGATATTTTGAACTCTGGCTCTAGTAGCAACTCTAGTCCATTTGAACTCCTTTCTTAATGCGTACAGTGTTTGGAGCCATGATGGTACTAAAATCTCTGACAAGTCTCCTGTAAAAAGTGGTTAAGTCGTGAAAGCTTCTAGACTCGTGAATTGACTTGGAAGTAGGCCAGTCCCTGATGGCTTTAACTTTGTCAGGATCGACTGCTACACCATCTCTAGATACGATGAAACAAAGAAAATGAACAGCTAGCACTAGAAATGCGCACTTCTTCAAGTTGACAAATAATTTCTTCTTACAAAGACTCTCTAGCATGCCTGTCAAATGAAGAATGTTCTTCCTGGCTTCTATTAAGATATAGGATGTTGTCAAAATAGACGACTTCAAACTTTTCCAAGAAAGGACGTAAAATCTGGGTTATGACTCTTAGGAACATACTAGGCTTTCAAAAGGCATGATTAACCACTCATATAACCCGTCCTTGATCTTGAAGACGGTCTTCCACTCGTCCCCTTCGTGGATACGAATCTGATGATGCCCGCTACGAAGGTCCACGTTCGAAAAATGTAGGTCTGGCCATCATGTCTAATAAGTTATTAAGTCTAAGGATAGGGAACCTGAACTTGATAGTGATTCGATTGATGACCCTACTGTCCACACACATTCTCCAACTGCCATCCTTCTTTGGTGTGAGTAATGTGGGTACAACACATGGACTCAAACTCTCTCTAATAAAGCCCTTTCGCAATAACTCATCCACATGTCTTCTCAGCTCAATGTGAAAGATTTGGCAAACTAATCCTAGCGCAGAGTCAATGACATGCTGAATGTCACGCAGGGGAGGGAGTTCGTCAGGCAACTCAACAGGCATGATATCACTAAAATCAGAGATAATTTGACGAACATTCGGAGGAATCTCAGCCGGTGTGCTTGGAGACTCACCCTAAGGCAACCAACACATACACTACCCCTTCCTCCTTGCTCTCCTTGAGAAATTAGGATATAAATCACTAAATGAAGTGACTGCTTACTTCCATCGTTTGTGACAGTTCCCGCCTTTTTATTCCCTACTACTGACTTGGGCTTGACAGGTTTCAATACTACCTTCTATTAGGATTTTGTCTTGTTTTCAAGAAGAGATGATGGTCTAAGAAGATCCAATCAACTTGGAGAAGATGATGGCTTGGAGAGAAGAAAAGAAGCAGATCAAGATAGGTTAGTCGACTGTATAGTCGACTAACAAGATCATTAGTCGACTAATGAGCAGATACAGAGAGGAAAGCATTATATAGTAGTTAACTAATAAGTTTTATTAGTCGACAAATGAAAGGGATTAGTCGACTAGTCTGAATAATAAGTCGATTAATCAAGGTGGCTCTGCGTGAACAGTTTCCTTTTCAGGCGGCTGCGGGTTTCCTCTTATGGTGGAGTTCGAATAGGATTCAGATTTTATTCAATGAAGGTTTGTTTCTAAAGTTTAAGGGTCTAATTTTTCTAGATCAAGGAGATCAACTCCAAATAGGATTGATCAAGATTCTTTAAGCATCCAATGGCTAAGATCATCTCATGGTCCAAATAAGAGTTGTATTGTAAGATCCTATAAATAAAGGTTGTAACTTAGGATTTAGGTGGAACAGAATAGCAGAAGAAAGTCGTGATGAACAACAATGTAAGACCTTAAAAAGTCATGAAAAAGAAGAGCAAGGTGATGCATAGAGAGAAGGTATACTCTTGTAATCTAGGCGTAGATTCAAGGGAAGGCGAATACTCTTGTGGGATCAAGAAGAAGGTTATATTTCTTTGTATCAAGTTTATTAATAAATCTCTCTCAAGTTCTCTGCCTGTGGACATAGGCTAAGTTTGAGCCGAACCACGTTAAATTATGTGTTCTTGTATTTTTTAATATTCATCTTGTGTGCTCGAGGCAATCGATCTCATGGCGTGCTTGAGGCCATCGGTTGGATCTCCGTTTCTCCTAACTATTGGTATCATAGTAAGTATGGTATCTCGGGTTATGCACGCAGCACCTTTCCGTTGAACTTAAACTTGTGAATGTTGTTGGATCTACCAAAACTGATCAAGTCAACATGGCATATCCAATAAGATGTGTGCAACGTCCATGTCTAAAATGTCACACCAAACTCGATCCTGGTAGTTAGACGTGTTGATAGGCACTTGACAACGTTGGGTAATAGCTTGGGCCGTTTTATTAACCCATGCCATATTGTATGGCTGTGGGTGGGGTTCAGCCTGGAGACCCATGTTGTGAATGACTGTCTTGGCGATAATGTTGACACAACTGTCTCCATCAATCATCACCTTATAGTTCTTTCTTTTATGCACAACATTGGTGTAGAACACACTAGTTCTCCGCCAATCCTCGTCTCTACTTGCTGTGTGAAGGCACCTAACGACACTCGCTCTCATATTGGATAACCTAACTTCCTCATCTGTGTCACTGGTGCTCCCCTCTGGTTCATATACATCACTGGTGCTCCCCTCTGGTTCATCTTCTATATATAGATTCATAGTAAGTGTATCTTATATTGAGGAGCTTGACATCTCTTCTTTATATGGTACACGTGTGTAGGGGGAGCTTAACATCTCCACTTATACATTATATATTATGCTTTATATGGGTTATGGTCTTGTCATCCCTTCTTCATGTAATGCATGTATGCAAGGGGAGCTAACTTCACGTCTCTCTTCTTCATGGATGTATATCGCATATATATCTTTATTGTTTGATTTATTTTCGCCCCTTTGTTGTTGAATTGATAAAAAGGGGAGAAGAATTTTGAGAGTTTATATATGCATGTATATTTTCTTGGTTATGCATATATGTTTTGTTTATGCAAAAAGGGGAAGAAGAATTTGGTGAGTTTATGCATGTTTATCTCCTTGTTTATGCATATATGTTTATTTAGTTTATGCACTTTATTGAATATCTATTTGTTTATTGCTATGCTTGAGTTAAGGGGGAGCTTCTGTGAAGCTTATCTTTAGTTCATGCATATATAACTCCATGAGTTTTGTCATCATCAAAAGGGGGAGATTGCTGGCCCAAAGACCCATCTCTCTAATTTTGATGATGATTAACTCATATAGTTATAGTACTAATGATCTTGTGTTTATTTAGTCTCAGATATTTGATCAAGATCTTAGTAGGTGTTTAGCTTCAACAAAGGATTCGAAGTCAAGTTTTGAAGCTAACACGTGTTGATTCAAGAGCTCGCGCATTAAGATCGCATCAAGTACTCAAGAGAAGTCTAGCTCATGAATCAAAGTTTTGGACTAAGTCAAGGAGGAGAAGAAGATTTTTAAGAGAAGATTTTCAAGAAGACTTGTGTTATGTTAAGATTTTATTTTAAATAAAATGTAAATGATAGATTAGTTAGTGGATTGCTCAAGTTCATTTACACACATACAAAATTTATATGTGTTTTAAAAAATACCGTTTTGATTTTTAAGCTTCAAAGTATACATGTGTTTTATCAAAACTATTTTAGAGCTTATTGTCTAAAACATAGATATTTCATCTCATATGTGCAGTAGATCATATCCATACACATTAAGCTTCAAAAGTATTTAAAATATCTTATTTATGTATTTGGAGAAGTTTTAGAAAAATTATTTTTCAATTTGGAGATTGTTTTTGAAAAATGCAGATTATTGTTTAAGGCAAAATTTCTATATTACAAAAATAGTTCAAAATGTTTGTAATATGTTTTGATTTTTAATCAAACATGTTTGTATATCAAAAGTATATTAATGAATTTATTTTTGTAAAATTTATGAGAATTTATGGGATTTTATTAAATATAAAAGACCAAGTTTTAATCCCAAAAGATGTTTGACCTGGCCTTTTGCCGGTCGACCGAGACAGAAGTCGGTCGATCGGACCGATTGACTGATGTGCACAAACGTGCACAACCATTTGGCTGATCTGGCTTCGGTCGACCGGTGACAAAACGGTCAGAAATTCGACCATTTGCCGATCGACCGGCCGGTCGATCGACAACAAGATTTCCTGCTGAGTTGTCCCCAACGGCTAGTTTTTGGAGCCTATTTATATGGGGCTATTTTTAATAAGATTTGAAGAGGGTTTTTGAGCTAGTTTTTCCTACCTATCCTAGTGGTTTTCTCCGCATGTTTTAGAGCAAATATTTTTATATCAAAAGGAGAGTTTATAAGAGTGATTTTCAAAAGTGATTTCTTGAGTTCTTCACAACAAAATCTATCCTAGTCTTCTCACACAATCTTGAGCTATCCATTGCTATATCAATCCTCTAGGGATATTTGTTGTGAGAGTATTTTTAGGTGATCAAAGTGTTAAGATCACCAAAGTGTTCATCTTGTATTTGAGGAGGCGAACTTGCTGGTTCGTGTTGTTTCGAGTTCTTGTGGGAGCTCTGTGTAGAGGTGCGGCCTCTGCAAGTTAGTATGCTTGCGTGTGTTGCTCTCGCGGGAACAAGAGAGGGACTAGTGAGTCCAAGGAGTTCTAGTGTGAACTCGTTGTAGGTGTTGCGACACCGATTGATCTGGTGGGATCGTTTTTAGTAGAAATCCTTCATAGTGTTGAAGGCGGGGACATAGAGCAAGGGTGCTCGAACCTCGAAACAAATCTCCCATGTTTGCGATTGCTCTCTCTTTCTCACTTGTGTTTATATCTTGCATGCTTGCATTGCCTATATCTTTATATGCTTGATATATCTTGTGCTCTATTGTTATATGTTTGGGATTGTTTGCTCACACTTGTATTTAACCAGGGAGCCATAGTGGCACCTCACTCTTATTCTAGAGGAATCTTGATGAGATAGTCCAGAGCCATTCACCGAGAATTCGGCTACACTCTTGTGTTATATTTTGTGTGTTTTGCATAATAGTTTTTAATTTGTATAAATAGTTTTTAATTTTGCATTATTCATCATTAGATTAGCTAGTCACCTATTGACCCCCCTCTAGGTGACCTACAGATAACACTCAAAGCGATAAATCACCCAAGATGTTAATTCTATTCTAAATGCAATGCTCAGTACCTTGCTCCAGCACTCTTCAACAGTAATTTAAAGGGATCGGAAAGACACGTGCCCAAAAATGTAAGAATCTAAACTGATTTTTAACTTTACAACAAAAGAGTTACTGTTGATTATTAGCAGTGTACAGGGTGAAGCATATAAGAAAACTAATAATTGCAGAAAGCTAATTTTGCAATGCCAGCAGCCCTGCAAAAAAATGTGTGAGTAGTTCACTCAGATTGTCACGAAAACGCGACAAAAGTCGTGTTTGCAAGGCAATACTAAGGGTACTTATTCTATGCTTTCAGGAACAGAGGCCCAAGACCACTTATATGGTTTTGTTGCACTTAATTGCTTGGTTCCAGATCCTGCACACAGAAAAGAGAAGAATTCTTTAGCACAAACGAAAATCATTACCCCTCCCTGGTAACGGTGCCAAAATTTGTTCGGGGTAGAACGTTGCACAAAAACATGTAAATTCAAATGTGATTGTGTGCTAAAAAAGTGCTAATGTTTCTTCGAATCTACCGTTATAACTAAGTGACTATATGGGTCGTATCCACAAGGAGGGCAAGCGATAGAAGTGTAATGTTCGACTTTGTTATTTGATTTAAAAACTTCTTTGTTTCAAAAAATAAATAAAAGCAAAAGAGAAAAGAGTTGTGAAAGTGGTTGTTGGTGAAAGTGAAAACAAAATGAAAGTGAATGGGCTGTGAAAAATGTGAAGTAAAAGATATGAAGTGTAAAAGTAGAAAGCGGTGGAAAACACATGGTTCAAAAAGAACTAGGAAAAGAAAACGGTTTTGAGAAATTGAAATGAGAAAGTAGTGTGAAGTAGAAGGAAATTGAAATAAAACAAGTTTAGAAGAGAATTTAAGAAGTAAAATAGAGAGTTGAAATGCAAAGTTTGTTTTTAAAAGAGAAGTTTTGCATATAGGAGAAGGGTCATGACTAACTAATCAACTATGCACTATTAACGTACTAACCCTTGAGATGAATTGTGCCTCATATTTGAATTCATTGGCAAAGGGTACACCTTGGTTCTTCAAGACTAAATGATAGCTCAATGGATGGAGTGATATTCTCTAACTACCTTGAATTTGTATATCCAGGTCTAGCGATATTTCATTTTGTTGACCAGGCGTTCGAAGAGGATTATATGTATGTTGAGGAGCGTTGCATGGCAACATCAGAAGCCAAATTTCCTTGCTTGGTCATCCAAATTTTGGTATTTGTTCTTGCCTTTCTCTTATTCTTGCTGACTACTTGATTCTGAATAAATTGGACTCAAAATTGTTCTATTTGATTATTCATAGAGTAATATTATCATGTGTGAGAATTAATATGACATATTGTAGTGATTGTAATGCCCTCATAGTTGATTTATATAACTTGCTCTAGTTATATTAGGCATAGCGCGTATACGTTGGAGATTCTCCTCGCGTATATATGTCACCGGCTCTTGTCACGTGTCATTTTCGCGTATTTTGAAAAGCGGAGCGTGACAATATGGATATGCTCTACTGCACAGATGAGATGAAATATCTATGTTTTAGACAATAAGCTCTAAAATAGTTTTGATAAAACACATGTATACTTTGAAGCTTAAAAATCAAAACGGTATTTTCTAAAACACATATAAATTTTGTATGTGTGTAAATGAACTTGAGCAATCCACTAACTAATCTATCATTTACATTTTATTTAAAATAAAATTTAACATAACACAAGTCTTCTTGAAAATCTTCTTCTCCTCCTTGACTTAGTCCAAAACTTTGATTCATGAGCTAGACTTCTCTTGAGTACTTGATGCGATCTTAATGCGCGAGCTCTTGAATCAACACGTGTTAGCTTCAAAACTTGACTTCAAATCCTTTATTGAAGCTAAACACCTACTAAGATCTTGATCAAATATCTGAGACTAAATAAACACAAGATCATTAGTACTATAACTATATGAGTTAATCATTATCAAAATTAGAGAGATGGGTCTTTGGCCAGCAATCTCCCCCTTTTTGATGATGAGAAAACTCATGGAGTTATATATGCATGAACTAAAGATAAGCTTCACAGAAGCTCCCCCTTAACTCAAGCATAGCAATAAACAAATAGATATTCAATAAAGTGCATAAACTAAATAAACATATATGCATAAACAAGGAGATAAACATGCATAAACTCACCAAATTCTTCTTCCCCTTTTTGCATAAACAAAACATATATGCATAACCAAGAAAATATACATGCATATATAAACTTTCAAAATTCTTCTCCCCTTTTTTATCAATTCAACAACAATGGGGCGAAAATAAATCAAACAATAAAGATATATATGCGATATACATCCATGAAGAAGAGAGACGTGAAGTTAGCTCCCCTTGCATACATGCATTACATGAAGAAGGGATGACAAGACCCTAACCCATATAAAGCATAATATATAATGTATAAGTGGAGATGTTAAGCTCCCCCTAGACACGTGTACCATATAAAGAAGAGATGTTAAGCTCCTCAATATAAGATACACTCACTATGAATCTATATATAGAAGAGATGTTAAGCTCCCCTTGTATATAGGCAATACATATCAACAAAATTTGAAATTACTTTAAGACAAATTTTGAAATCTCTTAAGTCAACAGAACAAATTTTTAGATACCACTTGTAAATAAACAAAATTTTAAGATATCACTTGTAAATAAACACAATTTTAAGATACCACTTGTAAATAAACAAAATTTTAAGATGCCACTTGTAGGTTATTGATACCACTAGATATATCTTGTAAATTATTAATACCTCTTGAAGAGTAAAATATGAAGTATATTTTGAAATCAATAGAAATACCAATTGAAAACAATGCATAAGCTTATAAAGCTACCAATTTACATTTAATTTTTAGTAAAGCTTAGCATAAACATAATTTGTGCTTTAAACATGTAATGGATATTGTAAATCAAGCACAATCAAAACATATATGTATGTATGTGTGTGTGTATATATATGTATGTATATATATATGTATATGTATGTATATATATGTATGTATATGTGTGTGTGTGTATATGTATATGTGTGTGTATGTATGTGTATATATATATATGTATGTATATATATATATATATGTATGTATGTATATATATATGTATGTATGTATGTATGGATGAAAGAGAAAATACCAAATGAAATTGATATTTATTTGAGATATTGAAGCATACATATATAGAAACAACTATGAGTATACAAAAGTGAACTATCATGAAGATCATGTGTATAACTTATAACTATCCACCCTATTTATGCACATGTTAAAAAGATTTTCAATTTAGAGCATACAAGGCATGGTCGCCCATCCAATCGCCCGTAAAGGGTAGAAATTTTCAAAAATAAGATTTAAAAATAATTGTAGATTGAAAACACTACCAAATGAAGAATAAATAACTAGTTAAAGTAATTTTTAAAAAACTAGTTAAAGATCCTTCAAACATGAAATCAATTCATATGTACCTCATGAAATATTGCTAAGTACACAAAAATTGACACTCAAAATCTATAAAGCTCAAAAATGTGCTCATGAAACAAAATCATGAGTAAATAAAAATAATATGAGTGTACAAAAGTTATGTGAATAGCATATTCATGAAATAATCAATAAAGCTCAAAATAAACATGAAATTTTTTATCAAACAAATATGAAAATCATAAAAATTTATTTTTCATTAAAATCAAACTTTAAGGTATATATATATTTTATCAAAACTAACAAAATACATACATATCTTAAACACAAACGAGTCCATAATGTAATTTGCATGAAGGCAAGTGACTCAAGGGTATACATGTATATTTATTAGTTTTAGGCAAAAATAACATATACATGAAGCAAATATATACAAAAATAGGAAAAATAAGTGTAAATAAAATAATCATCAAAACTAGGTTATATATGTACATGTAATGAGTACAAATGAGCAATGAAGTACAAACATATAAGAATCAAATGTTATCACTACTTGTAAAAGTATAGACACAAGTTTTAATGAAAACTACATTTAAACAGGTATTCATCACATGAAGTACAAAATATGATCATAAAATCAAAACATGTTAAAAATGTAGATATGAAAGCATGTAAATAAAAATAGGAGTTAGAGATAGTCACTAAAACAGATAGGGCTCATCTCTAGATCTCCAAACCATGGTGGTCCTCCCACCAAACTTTCTTGAAGGTGATGCATCCATAATTATGATCTTTGAGGTTGAAACGCATCCACCATCAAGGTGCCATTCCTCTCACGTCAAGTGAGAGCCTACACCTACATCAAATACAAGAGGTGAAAATTTTGATACCCATTTTCTTTTGGGTCCATGCGGGTTAGCATTATAAGGAACCCAAACATTTTTATTTGCAAAATTTAAAGAATTTACTCTATCATAGCAAAATCTTGCAAGATGGCCTTTGCGGCCGCAATGTTTCATTTATACACTCTAGCATGCATATGAGAACGAGTATGATCATGATGTGCAAAGTGTGCATATGTATGCTATAGGTTATGTGCATGAACATGTGGAGCTTGTTTCTTTTGAAATAAGGTTTCTAATCTAGAACGGTTAAATACACAATTGCTCAAAGTTGAGCTCAAACAATTAATTTTATTTTTCAAGACTTGAATCTCATTTTTATTAATTGTAGCTTGAAGAGCATGGCAAGAATGAGAATCAACAATCTTTTTCTTTTTAGAAATATTTTTTCTTTTGAAACAAATTTTCTTTTCAAAGAGTTATTTTCTTCCAAAACAATCTCCTTTTCTTTTTCCACCAACGTGATTTTATTTTTCAAAGAATTATGTCCTTCACAAACATCATTTAATTTAGAAAACAAGAAAATATTCTCCTTTTTCAAAATTTATTTTCTTTTGAAACACAAGTAAATTTATTTTTAAAAAAGTCATTTTCTTTTAACAAAGAAGTGTTTTTCTTTTTCAATTTATTGTTTTCAATTTTTAATGAATCATTCTTTTCAAGAAGTTTTTGACAAATAGATGCAAGCTCATCATATGACATGTCAATATCTTCTTCTAGGTCGGATTTAGAGTTTACCTTAAGGGGGTTATCCCTTTGGACCATGTTATTGGCCCAAAGGCCCATCACTTTAGTTTTGATGATGATTAACTCATGTAGTTATTATACTAATGATCTTGTATTTAATTAGTCTCAGATATTTGATCAAGATCTTAGTTGGTGTTTAGCTTCAACAAAGAATTTAAAGTCAAGTTTTTGGAGCTAGCACGGTGTTGATTGAAGAGCTTAAGCATCAAGATGACATCAAGTACTCAAGAGGAGTCTAGCTCATTGGATCATAGTTTAGACCAAGTCAAGAAGAAGAAGAAGATTTCCAAGAGAAGACTTGTGTCTAAGTTTATTTGTAAGATTTTGTTTTTAGATAAAATGTAAATGATAGATTAGTTGGTGGATTGCTCAAGTACCATATACACACACACTCAAGATTTATATGTGTTTTCATAAAAGAGTTTTCTTTTTGGAAAAATACCGTTTTAGTTTTTGGAGTTTCATATATACATGTGTTTTAACCAAAACTCTATTTAGAGCTTATTGTAAAAAATATAGATATTTCACCATGTATGTGTAGTGGAGCATATCCATACACACTAAGCTTCAAAAGTGTTTAAAATATCTTGTTTTTGTATTTGGAAAAGTTTTGGGAAAACTATTTGGAAAAATACAGATTTTGTTTTAAGCCAAAATTTTCAAAACACAAAAATAGTTCAAATGTTTGTAACATGTTTTGATTTTTATTCAAACATATTTGTTTACCAAAGTATATTACTGGACTTATCTTTGTGAATTTTTAGAGATTTTATGGGATTTTATCAAAGTCAAAAAGCCAAGTTTTAAATCCCTGAAAAACTGTTTTTGGCCTTCTGCCGATCGACCGCACGGTCGATCGTGCCAGAGGTCGGTCGACCGGTTGGTCGACCGGCGTGCACAAAACATGCACGGCCAGGGCCGGTCGACCGCGTGGTCGATCACCAGAGAGCTGCTGCTCTCTGGAAATAGCCTGGTCGACCGGGTGGTCGACCGCTGGGCCATTGCCTAGTTTTCGGTCGACCGGCCGGTCGACCGAACTTCCCAACGGTAGAAAAATCGACCGTTGGTCGACCGAACTTCCCAACAGTCAAAAAATTGACCGTTGGCGCTCGACCGGGTGGTCGACCGACAGCAGTGCAGACTGCTGATTTGGACCCCAACGGCTAGTTTTTGTTGTCCTATATATTGGGGTTCCTATAGACTGTTTTCTACAAGATTTTATGTGGGTTTTTGCACTAGTTTTTCTTACACTTCTAAGTGTTTATCTCCACTTGTTTTAGAGCCAAATACTTTCATTCAAAAGGAGAGTTTATCAAGAGTTTTTCAAAAGTGATTTTCTTGAGTTTTTCACGACCAAATCAATCCTAGTTTTCTCACACATACTTAAGCTTTTCATTGCTAAATTAATCCTATAGGAGAGTTGTTGTGAGAGTGATTTTTAGGTGATCAAAGTGTTTAGATCACCAAGAGTTTCCTCTTTGTATTTGAGGAGGCGGACTTGTGGGTTCGCAGTGTTTCGAGTTCTAGTAAGAGCTCATTGTAGAGGTGCGACCTCGGCAAGCTAGTGTGCTTGCGGTGTGTTATTATTGCTTGAATAAGAGAGGGACTAGAGAGTCCAAATGAGTTCTAGTGTGAACTCGTTTGTAGGTGTTGCGGCACCGAGTGATCTGGTGGGATCGATTTTAGTGGAAATCCTTCATAGTGTTGAAGGCGGGGACGTAGAGCAAGGGTGCTCGAACCTCAAAATAAATCTCCCGTGCTTACGATTGCTCTCTCTATCTCTTATTTGTGTTTATATCTTGCATGCTCATATTATCTTTATCTTTATCTGCTTGATATATTCTTGTGCTTATATTGTTATATGTGTGAGATTGTTTGCTTGCACTTGTATTCAACCAAGAGAGCCAAAGCGGCACCTTAACTCTTATTTGGAGGAATCTTGAGAAGATAGTCCAGAGCCCTTCACGGGGAATTCGGCTACACTCTTAGGTTATACTTGGTGTGTTTAGCTTAATAGTTTTAATTCTGCATTAATTCATCATTAGATTAGCTAGTAACCTATTCACCCCCTCTAGGTGATTTCAATTGGTATCAGAGCCAAGTGCTCTTGATTTGGGTCTAATCACCTTGAGTTAAAGATCCTCTTTTATACCTAATCACAATATTTGTACACACACATGGATTTCATGTCACCTCCCACCTTTGACATTCTTAACATCCAAACTTGGAAGGTTAAGATATCTTTATACCTCAAAGGCCTAGGTATTCATGTTTATCTTGCTACATGCTTCCATCAAACGCTACATGGTTCAAGGGGATAACCCCCTTGAGGTAAATACCGAATCCGAGATAGAAGAGAATGTTGATATATCTTATAATGAACTTGCCTCATTTTGTCAACAACTTTTAGAAAAATATGACATGCTTAAAAAGGATAATAAAAACTTGAAAAAGAAATATGACTCCATTTTAGAAGAAAATGGTTCTTTTAAAAATAAAGTTGCATGCATTGTAAAAGAAAATAAATTTTTGAAAAATGAGAATATTTCCTTGTCCTCTAAGCTAAATGATCTTTGTGAAAGAAATACTTCTTTGAAAAATAAACTTGTTTTTGGTGAAAAACAAAAAGAGATTGCTTTGCAAGAAAATAACTCTTTAAAAAGAAAAGTTATTTCAAAAGAAAAGAAAAATGTTTCTAAAAAGAAAAAGAATAATGATTCTCATTCTCATCATGCTTTACATGCCACTATTGATCAAAATGAGATTAAACTTTTGAAAAATAGAATAGATTGTTTGAGCTCAACTTTGAGCAATTGTGCATTTAATCATAAGAAATTGGAAACCTTGTTTCAAAAGAAACAAGCTCCACATGTTCATGCACATCACCCACAACATGCATATGCACATTTTGCACGTCATGATCACACTCACACTCATGTGCATTCTAGAGTGTGCAAATGTACACATTGCAGCCGCAAAGGCCATTTGACAAATTTTTGTTATGATAAGATAAATGCTATTAATTTTGCTAATAAAAGTGTTTGGTTTTCAAATCATACTAGCCCTCGTGGACCCAAAAGAAAATGGGCACCAAAGTCCCCACCTCTTGTATTTGATGTAGGTGTGGGCTCTCACAGACGTGAGAGATTTGGTGCCATGGTGGTGCTTGCATAGGCTTCATGGACACTACAAATTGATGCACCACTATCAAAGAGTTTTAGTGGGACGACTGTTGGCCCAAAGGCCCATCACTCTAGTTTTGATGATGATCAACTCATGTAGTTATGGTACAAATGATCTTGTGTTTGATTAGTCTCAGATTTGTGATCAAGATCTTACTAGGTGTGTAGCTTCAACAAAGGATTTAAAGTCAAGTTTTGGAGCTAACACGATTTGATTTAAGAGCCTATGTATCAAGACCATATCAAGTATTCAAGAGGAGTCTAGCTCGTTGGATCGTGTTTGGACCAAGTCAAGAAGGAGAAGAAGACTTTAAGTGAAGACTTCATGAAGACTTGTGTTTAGGTTTGTTTTTATAATATTTTATTTTAGATTAAAATGTAAAGGATAGAATAGTTGGTGTATTGCTCAAGTATACCATATACATACACTCTTGATTTAGACGAGTTTTCATAAAAGAGATTTCATTTTAGAAAAAAACTTTTCATTTTGGAAAAATACCAGTTTGATTTTTGGTATTCAAAGTTATACGTTTTAACCAAAACATATTTAGTCCTTAATGTCAAAACATAGATATTTCATCATGCATGTGTAGTGGATCATATCTATACACTCTATGCTTTCAAAGTATTTAAAATATGTTGTTTTTGTATTTGGAGAAGTTTTGAAAAAACCAATTTGGAAAAATACGGTTTTTGTTTTGAGCCAAATTTTCTAAGTTACAAAATTGTTTAAATTGTTTGTAACACATTTTGATTTTACTCAAACATATTTGTATATCAAAGTATACTATTGAAACTATTTTTGTAGATTTTTCGTGAATTTATGGGATTTTATTTACACTAAAAAGTCAACATTTTAATACCTAAATCTGACCTGAACTGGCTTCTGTCGGTCGACCAGACCGGTCGACCGAGCTTGAAGTCAATCGATCGACGTGCACAAAACGTGCACGCCAGTCTGGCTGGAGGGCCGGTCGACCGACCCGGTCGACCGCAGAGAGCTTCTGCTCTCTGGAAAGGCCCCGGTCGACCGTAGAAAGGCCCCGGTTGACCAGGCGGTCGACCGGACAGAGAGTCTGCTCTCTGTATCCAGGCCACGGTCGACCGGTGGCTCAACGGTCAGAAATCTGACCGTTGGCCGGTCGACCAGGCGGTTGACCGACAGGCCAACCTGGCTCCCAACGGCTAGTTTTTCTAGCCCTATAAATTGGGGCTTTTGGGGCTGTTTTATCTAAGATTTTCAAGTGGGTTTTGAGCTAATTTTTCCAACTCTATTAAGAGCTTTTCTCCACTTATTTGAGAGCAAATATTTTCAATTAAAAGGGGAGTTTATCAAGAGTAGTTTTCAAAGTGATTCTTGAGTTTTCCTCCACCATTTCAATCCTTGTTTTCTCATACAACACTTGAGTCATCCATTGCTATATCTACCTATAGGGATCTTTGTTGTGAGAGGATTTTAGGTGATCGAAGTGTTGTGATCACCAAAGTTCCATCTTTGTATTTGAGGAGGCGGACTTGCTGGTTCGCGGTGTTTCGAGTTCTTATATGAACTCGATGTTTGAGGTGCCGCCTCAGCGAGCTAGTGGGCTTGCGGTGTGTTCTTGCGGGAACGAGTGAAAGGACTAGAGAGTCCAAAGAGCTTGTAGGTGTTGCGGCACCAAGTGATCCGGTATGATCGATTTTAGTGGAAATCCTTCAAGTGTGAAGACGGGGACGTAGAGCAAGTGTGCTCGAACCTCGAAACAAATCTCCCGTGTTTGCGATTGCTCTCTCTATCTCTTACTTGTTTATATCTTGCATGCTTATATTGCTTTTATCTTTATATGCTTGATATACAATGTGTGCTAAATTGTTGTATGCTTGGGGATTGTTTGCTAACACTTATATTTAATCAAGAGAGCCAACGCGGCACCTCAACTCTTATTTAAAGGAATCTTGAGGAGTTAGTCTAGAGCACTTCACGGGGAATCCGGCTACACTCTTGTGTTATACATGGTGTTTAGTTTAAGAAGTTTAGTTTGCATTAAATAAGTTTTTAATTTCGCATAATTGACCATTAGATTGGCTTATCACCCATTCACCCCCCTCTAGGTGATTACAATTGGTATTGGAGCCAAGTGCTCTTGATTTGGGTCTTACAACCTAGAGCTAAAGATCCTCATTTTATAGCTAATCACAATATTTGTACACACACCATGAATTTCATGTCACCTCCCACCTTTGGCATTCTTAACAACCAAACTTGGAAGGTTAAGATGTCTTTGTACCTCAAAGCCATATGCATTCATGTTTATTTTGTCACTACTAGAGATTCCTATTGTTTAAATGGCAAAAATATTGAGGCTAATGCAAAAGCCCTACATGCTTTAAGATCTATCCTAAATGATGATTATTTATCTAGGGTTGCTAATCTTGATTCGGCTTTTGTAGTATGGAACTCTTTGATCTCCCTTGACGAAAATGAACAATATTATACGGGGAGCGACTCGGATGTTGGAAGTGACGCTTCCAACGTGTGCTATATGGTCCAAGGGGATAACCCCCTTGAGGTAAACACCGAATCCGAGCTAGATGAGGATGTTGATATGTCTTATGATGACTTGCATCCTTTTGTCAACAACTCTTAGAAAAATATGATATGCTTAAGAAAGATAACAAGAAGATGAAAAATAAATTTGATTGCATGTTAGAAGAAAAGGATTCTTTACAAGATAAATTTGAAAATGTTTTAAAAGAAAATGTGTCTTTTAAAAATAAAGTTGCATGCATTGAAAAAGAAAATGAAAGTTTGAAAAATGAAAATGTTTCCTTGCTTTCTAAATTGAATGATCTTTATGAAGGAAACACTACTTTGAAAAATAAAGTTGTTTTGGTGGAAAAACAAAAGGAGATTGCTTTAAATGAAAACACTTCTTTGAAAAGAAAAATTGTTGAAAAAGAAAAAGAAAAAGTTTCTAAAAAGAATAAGAAAATAATTCTCATTCTCACCATGCTTTACATGCCACCATTGATAAAAGTGAGATTAACTTTTTGAAAAATAGAATAGATTGTTTGAGCTCAACTTTGAGCAATTGTGCATTTAGTCATAAGAGATTGGAAACCTTGTTTTCAAAGAAACAAGTTCCACATGTTCATGCACATCATCCACATCATGAATATGCACACTTTGCACACCACGATCACCACCCTCATACACATGTGCATAGTAGAGTGTACACTTGTACACATTGTGGCCGCAAAGGCCATTTAGTAAAGTTTTGTTTTGATAAGTTACATCATATTAATTTTCCTAATAACAAAAATGTTTGGGTTCCTTACAAGTCTAACCCTCAAGGACCCAAAAGAAAATGGGTACCAAAATCCCCACCTTGTGTATTTGATGTAGGTGCGGGCTCTCACACGACGTGAGAGAGATGGTGCCTTGATGGTGGATGCACATGGACATGATGGACACACATTTGATGCACCACTATCAAGGAGGTTTGGTGGGACAACCACCATGTTTTGGAGACTTAGAGCATAGTTCTTTGGTTTGGTAACTATCTCTAAAACTTCTATTTTATTTACATGTTTTCATTTGATGATTATTTAGCATGTTCATGTTTTATTTGTTTTGTGTTTCATGTGGTAAATACATGTTTAGATGTAGTATTTGTCAAAACTTGTATTTATACGTGTACAAATACTGAGCAACAAATTGATTCATATATGTTTGCACTTCATTATTCATTTGTACTCAATATATGCACATGTATATACTAGTTTTGATGATTTTCTCATTTATACATGTTTTGCCTATTTTTATGTTTTACTTCATGTATATGTATTTTGTATTCAAATCTAATAAATATACATGTATACCCGTGAGTCTCAGGCCTTCATGCAAATATCTTTAATAGACTCTTTTTATGTTTGGGATATGTATGCATATTGTTAGCTTTGAATAAAAACATATATATACCTTGAAGTTTGTTTTAAATGAAAAATGAATTTTCATGATTTGTTTGATAAGATAATGTTCATGTTTGTTTTGAGCTTTATTGATTATTTTCATGAAAATGCTATTTACATGATTTTTGAACACTCACACTTCATTTGTTTTATCATGACCTTGTTTCATGAACATTTTTATGAGCTTTATCGTTTTTGAGTGTCAACTCTTGTGTATTTAGTATGTTTCATGATATACATATAATGTGGTTTCATGTTTTGAAGGATCTTTAACTAGTTTTTCAAAAATTATTTTTAACTAGTTATTATTCTTCATATGGTAGTGTTTTCACTATAAATTTTTTTTTTTCAAAAACTTATTTTTAAAAACCCCTTCCAACCCCTTATGGGCGGACGGATGGGCGAGTATGCCTTGCAAGCTTTATTGAAAAATCTTTTATCTTGTGCATATAAAGGGTGGTAGTTTATGAGTTATATACTTGTGTTACATCTTATTTTCAATTGATATCTCAATTGATATTTTTGTATATACTCATATCTTCTATATATGTATACTTCATTTCATATAATATCAATTTCTTTTGGTATTATCATTTTCATACATATATATAATTTTCTTGTACTTGATTTGCAATTGATTCACATTTTTAAAGCACAAAGTTTATGCTAAGCTTGATTTAAAACTTTATCTTCAATTGGCATCTCAATTGATATTTTAATAAGCTTATGCATTATTTTTAAATTGGTATCAATATGTTTAAATTTCAAATTTGTTATAAATTTCAATTGGTATCAATATGTTTTACCTATTTGTTAATTTAAGAAAAAATAAAAAAATTTGTAATGTTTATTTACATTTGGTATCTTAAAATTTGATTTACTAAGATATTTTAAAATTTGTTTTATTGAGAAAATTCAAAATTTTATTTTAATAAAAAATTTAAAAATGTTTTGATGTGTATTGCCTACATGCAATGAGAGCTTAACATCTCTTCTACATATAGATTCGTGATGAGTGTATCTTATATTGAGGAGCTTGACAACTCTTCTTTATGCGATACACGTGTGTAGGGGGAGCTTCACATCTCCTCTTATGCATTGCATATTATGTGTTATGTGAATTAGGGCTTGTCATCCCTTCTTCATGTAATGCATATATTTAGGGAAGTTAACTTAGCGCCTTCCTCTTCATGAATGTATATCACATATATCTATTTATTGATTTGTTTGATTTCACCTCTTTGTTGATTTTTGTTTCTAACAAAGAGAGGGAGAACATTGTTTTATTTTTTACTTTAACCCCTTTGTTGATGATTGACAAAAAGGGGGAGAAGTATTTTAGTATATATGCATGTTTTGGAAAATGGATTTATGTTCATGCATATTGTTTTGTTTTGCAAATGGGAGAAAAAGAATTTGATGTGTTTTATGCATGTTTATCTCCTTGTATTTGCATACATGTTTATAAGCTTTCATTGCATGTATATTTGTTTATTGTGATGCATGAGTTAAGGGGGAGCTTCTTTGAAGCTTTACTTTAATCCAAGCATATATAACTCCATGAATTTTGTCATCATCAAAAGGGGGAGATTGTTGGCCTAAAGGCCCATCACTCTAGTTTTGATGATGATCAACTCATGTAGTTATGGTACTAATGATCTTGTGTTTGATTAGTCTCAGATTTGTGATCAAGATCTTAGTAGGTGTGTAGCTTCAACAAAGGATTTAAAGTCAAGTTTTGGAGATAACACGATTTGATTCAAGAGCCTATGCATCAAGACCATATCAAGTACTCAAGAGGAGTCTAGCTCGTTGGATCGTGTTTGGACCAAGTCAAGAAGGAGAAGAAGACTTCAAGTGAAGACTTCATGAAGACTTGTGTCTAGGTTTGTTTTTATAAGATTTTATTTTAGATTAAAATGTAAAGGATAGAATAGTTGGTGGATTGTTCAAGTATACCATATACACACACTCTTGATTTAGATGAGTTTTCATAAAAGAGATTTCATTTTAGAAAAGACTTCATTTTGAAAAAATAACGGTTTGATTTTTGGTATTCAAAGTTATATGTTTTAACCAAAATCTTATTTAGTGCTTAATGTCAAAAACATAGATATTTCATCATGTATGTGTAGTGGATCATATCATACACTCTATGCTTTCAAAGTATTTAAAATATGTTGTTTTTGTATTTGGAGAAGTTTTGGAAAAACCAATTTGAAAAAATACGATTTTTGTTTTGAGCCAAATTTTCTAAGTTACAAAAATAGTTCAAATTGTTTGTAACACATCCTGATTTTACTCAAACAAGTTTGTATATCAAAGTATAATATTGAAACTATTTTTGTAGATTTTTCGTGAATTTATGGGATTTTATTTACGCTAAAAAGTCAACAGTTTAATCCCTAAATCTTACCTGAACTGGCTTCTGTCGGTCGACCGGACCGGTCGACCGAGCTTGAAGTCGGTCGACCGAGTCGGTCGACTGACGTGCACAAAACGTGCACGCCAGTCTGGCTGGAGGGCCGATCGACTGACCCGGTCGACCGCAGAGAGCTTCTGCTCTTTGGAAAGGCCCTGGTCGACCGGACAGAGAGTCTGCTCTCTGTATCCTGGCCACGGTCGACCGGCCGGTCGACCGGTGGCTCAGCGGTCAGAAATCTGATCGTTGGCCGGTCGACCGGGCGGTCGACCGACAGGCCAACCTGGCTCCCAACGACTAGTTTTTCTAGCTCTATAAATTGGGGCTTTTGGGGCTGTTTTATCTAAGATTTTCAAGTGGGTTTTGAGCTAGTTTTTCCAACTCTATTAAGTGCTTTTCTCCACTTATTTGAGAGCAAATATTTCCAATTAAAAGGGGAGTTTATCAAGAGTGGTTTTCAAAGTGATTCTTGAGTTTTCCTCCACAATTTCAATCCTTGTTTTCTCACACAACACTTGAGCCATCCATTGCTATATCTACCTATAGGGATCTTTGTTGTGAGAGGATTTTAGGTGATCAAAGTGTTGTGATCACCAAAGTTCCATCTTTATATTTGAGGAGGCGGACTTGCAGGTTCGCAGTGTTTTGGGTTCTTGTGTGAACTCGGTGTTTGAGGTGCGGCCTCGGAGAGCTAGTGGGCTTGCGGTGTGTTCTTGCGGGAACGAGTGAAGGGACTAGAGAGTCCAAAGAGCTTGTAGGTGTTGCGGCACCAAGTGATCCGGTGGGATCGATTTTAGTGGAAATCCTTCAAGTGTGAAGGCGGGGACGTAGAGCAAGTGTGCTCGAACCTCAAAACAAATCTCTCGCGTTTGCGATTGCTCTCTCTATCTCTTACTTGTTTATATCTTGCATGCTTATATTGCTTTTATTTTATATGCTTGATATACATTGTGTGCTAAATTGTTGTATGCTTGGGGATTGTTTGCTAACACTTATATTTAACCAAGAGAGCCAACGTGGCACCTCAACTCTTATTTTGAGGAATCTTGAGGAGTTAGTCCAGAGCCCTTCACGGGGAATCCGGCTACACTCTTGTGTTATACGTGGTGTTTAGTTTAAGAAGTTTAGTTTGCATTAAATAAGCTTTTAATTCCGCATAATTGACCATTAGATTAGCTTATCACCTATTCACTCCCCTCTAGGTGATTACAACGACCACCATGTTTTGGAGACTTAGAGGATAGTGCATTTGATTTGGTAACTATCTCTAAACTCCATTCAGTTTACATGCTTTTATATTTGATGATTTTTAGCATGTTTTAGATTTATGTTAAAATTATTATGTTTTATGCTTCATGTGGTAAAAACTTGTTTAGATATGATTCCATTAAAACTTGTTTATATACTTGTACAAGTAGTGAGCAACATTTGATCCATATGTGTTTATGCTTCATTGCCCATTTGTACTTATTACATGTACATGTATAACTTAGTTTTGATGATTTCTTCAATTATACTTTTTTTGCCTATTTTTGTGCATGTTTTGCTTCATGTATATGTAATCTTTATTCAAAACTAATAAATATACATGTATACCCTTGAGTCATTTGTTGCCTTCACGCAAATCATCTTATGGACTCTTTTGTGTTTCAGATATGTATGTATATTGTTCGTTTTGGATAAAACATACATATCCCTTGAGGTTGTTTTTAATGAAAATAAATTTTATGAGTTTCATATTTATTTAATAAAAAATAAATAAATTTTCGTGATTTTCACAAGATTGATGTTTTTGAGCCTCAATGACTATTTCATGAATATGCTATTCACATAATGCTTGTACACTCACATTATTTTCATGACCTTATTTCATGAACACTTTTATGAGCCTTATTGATTTCGAGTGTCAACTCTTGTGTATTTGGTATGTTTCATGAGATATATATGATTTGGTTTCATGATTGAAGGATCTTTAACTAGTTTTTTAAAAATTACTTTAACTAGTTATTTATTCTTCATTTGGTAATGTTTTCAAATTATGATAGAATATTTTTGAACTCTTATTTTTGAAAATCCCTACCAACCCTTTAAGGGCGGATGGATAGGCGTCCATGCCTTGTGTGCCAAAATTACAATCTTTGATCATGTGCATGAAAATGGTGGATCTTTGGTATCACAATTGATATTCTTTGTATAGAGTTATATTTTGTTTTATATATATGTATGCTTCACATTTCAAGTAATATCAATTTCTATTGGTATTTTCATTTTCATACATATATATGATTTGATTGTACTTGCTTTACAATATTATTACATGTTTAAAGCACAAATTACATTTTTATGCTAAGTTTGATTTAAATCTTAATTTCAATTGGTATCTCAATTAGTACTATTATAAGCTTATGCATTATCTTCAATTTGTATTGTGTTGATATCAAAATTTATAATATACTTCAATTGGTATCATTATGTTTCATTTTCCAATTGGGTTTCATTTTCAATTGGTATCACAAAAGTTTTACCATGTATTTCAATAGGTATCAAAATATAAAATACTTTACTTTCATTGGTATCAAGATTTACAAATGTTTAAATTTCATTTGATATTAAAAATTTCAAATTTCAAATGGTATCTCAAAATTTGATTTAAGAGATTTCAAAATTTGCTTTAGGAAGTGTCAAAATTTTTACTATGGATTTCCTATATGCAAGGGGAGCTTAACATCTCTTCTGCATAATAGATTCATGTTGAGTGTATCTTGTATTGAGAAGCTTGATATCTCTTCCTTTTGTGATACACGTGTGTAAGGGGAGCTTCACATCTCCACTTATGCATTGCATATTTTGCTTTATGTGAGTTAGAGTTTTGTCATCCCTTCTTCATGTAATGCATGTATGTAGGGGACTTAACTTCACGTCTCTCTCTTCATGAATGTATATCACATATATCTCTTTATTGTTTGATCTGAATTCACCCCTTTGTTGATTTTTGTGTGTGAGAATAAGAGGGAGAACATTGTTTTGTTTTTACTTTAACCCCTTTGTTGATGATTGACAAAAAGGGGGAGAAGTATTTTGATATATATGCATGTTTTTCTTGCTTTATACATAAAGGGGGGAAGGATTTCTGTTTATCTCTTGATTTAGATGAGTTTTCATGAAAGAGATTTCATTTTAGAAATGACTTTTCATTTTGAAAAAATAACGGTTTGATTTTTGGTATTCAAAGTTATATGTTTTAACCAAAATCTTATTTAGTGCATAATGTCAAAAACATAGATATTTCATCATGTATGTGTAGTGGATCATATCATACACTCTATGCTTTCAAAGTATTTAAAATATGTTGTTTTTGTTTTTGGAGAAGTTTTGGAAAAACCAATTTGAAAAAATACGGTTTTTGTTTTGAGCCAAATTTTCTAAGTTACAAAAATAGTTCAAATTGTTTGTAACACATCTTGATTTTACTCAAACAAGTTTGTATATCAAAGTATAATATTGAAACTATTTTTGTAGATTTTTCGTGAATTTATGGGATTTTATTTACGCTAAAAAGTCAACAGTTTAATCCCTAAATTTGACCTGAACTGGCTTCTGTCGGTCGACCGGACCGGTCGACCGAGCTTGAAGTCGGTCGACCGAGTCGGTTGACTGACGTGCACAAAACGTGCACGCCAGTCTGGCTGGAGGGTCGATCGACCGACCCGGTCGACCGCAGAGAGCTTCTGCTCTCTGGAAAGGCCCTGGTCGACCGGACAGAGAGTCTGCTCTCTGTATCTAGGCCACGGTCGACCGGCCGGTCGACCGGTGGCTCAGCGGTCAGAAATCTGATCGTTGGCCGGTCGACCGGGCGGTCGACCTGGCTCCCAACGGTTAGTTTTTTCTAGCCCTATAAATTGGGGCTTTTGGGGCTGTTTTATCTAAGATTTTCAAGTGGGCTTTGAGCTAGTTTTTTCAACTCTATTAAGAGCTTTTCTCCACTTATTTGAGAGCAAATATTTCCAATTAAAAGGGGAGTTTATCAAGAGTGGTTTTCAAAGTGATTCTTGAATTTTCCTCCACAATTTCAATCCTTGTTTTCTCACACAACACTTGAGCCATTCATTGCTATATCTACCTATAGGGATCTTTGTTGTGAGAGGATTTTAGGTGATCAAAGTGTTGTGATCACCAAAGTTCCATCTTTATATTTGAGGAGGCGGACTTGCGGGTTCGCGGTGTTTTGGGTTCTTGTGTGAACTCGGTGTTTGAGGTGCGGCCTCGGAGAGCTAGTGGGCTTGCGGTGTGTTCTTGCGGGAACGAGTGAAGGGACTAGAGAGTCCAAAGAGCTTGTAGGTGTTGCGGCACCAAGTGATCCGGTGGGATCGATTTTAGTGGAAATCCTTCAAGTGTGAAGGCGGGGACGTAGAGCAAGTGTGCTCGAACTACAAAACAAATCTCTCGCGTTTGCGATTGCTCTCTCTATCTCTTACTTGTAGATCTTGAGGCGGATCCCGTGGCGGTGAGGTTAGAGGAGCTCGCGAAGGTGTCGGAGGGGTGAAGCGGTGACGATGATGCGGACGTGGCGGTGGTGATGATGTAGCAGCGACGACGATGTAGAACCCTAGGTTCTGTTGGGTGTGAGAGGAAGGGGATGAACAATTCCCCTTCTTTTTCTTTTTGATTTTCTTTTCTTTTCTTTCTTTTTTAATTTTTTTAGAAAATAGAAAAGAGAGAGGGAAAGAGGATCTAGGGTTTTGTGGCTAGGGTTTTGGAACTTTTGTGGTGGAGGCTAGGATTTTGTGGAAGTGGAAGATTTTGTCAGAAAAAGGTAGGATTTTAGCTCTGATACCATTTTGTTGCAGAACTAAAATAGAAGAAGATGGAAATAAAGATAATTTTGATTAGTTTGAAAATTAGCACCGAGGTCATCTCTCATTCACCCACAAATCAGCATGCAAGAGATTTAAAAGGCAATACAAATTAACATGCAAAGCAAAAGAGGTTTAATTGATTTCACTGAACTGACCAACCGAATAGACTAGATGGATATTTATAAGCCCCATACAAAATGAATCCCCATTCTAACCGATGTGGTACTAAAATCAAGTACTAAAAGAGTTTAAGAAAAGAGCTTAATACAGAAATTAGTCTAATAACTGAAGAAAATTGCGTCTCCTGCGCACGTAAGTCCTCCAAGTTCCTGAACTGGAGGGATTCCTATCAATGGGTCTCAAGAACTTCCTCTCACAACTCCACCTATTTCTCAAAGCAAATAAACCCCTTACAATTAAAAATTTTGCATAAGAGAGATTTTCATCGAGTATTCCTCTATGCATGCAAGTCCCTCCTGATAAAGTTATTTTCATAACAAGATATATATGTTAATTTGGTTGTAGGATAATTTTTATGTTTATAACCCCACAAATTTAAACTTTAACACGCAGGACTATATAATATGCTCAGCTCACATTTTATATTCATGCATTACCATCTAGGATGGAGATCCTGTGTAAATACATAATACATTTTGCATTCTCAGTTTAGAAATATATTTTTATTGTAATTACACATGCATTTGCACGTGCCGAAAGACTATTTTATTGTACTTCTATTTAATAAAGTATATTACATAAACATTAACGGCTTTTACTCTATTCTCTATTTAAATATCTAACGATTTCTTAGATACATTTGAAATAGACACTTTTGAAACTTGGAAACCCGAGAATATGTAATCAAAATAAAAATTAAATTATTATTTTGACTATGTAATGTCAGTTAAATTGGTAGTCCTTGCAACTATCTACTATATCATGAATCCTATAAACTTTATATTACATGCTAGTGAGATTTCAACACAATCTCGTCATTCTGACTTTTGTCATGCAAGCTTTAGTCTGGAATGTGATTTAGATATTCTCCATTTGAATTTCTTGGCTTCATCTCAAAACTTCAATTTTCCTATATGACAAAGCAACATGCCTCGGTTCCTATGTCATCTTTTCCTGGTCATAATGATCCATATCGCCGATGATTGTTCTTGGCTTATTTAGTTCACTCATGTACATCTTTTGCACTTGAAAATATGCCCTTATTTTCTTTAATGGAAAGAGCATACCTCACTACTGGTTTTGTGTGTGTATAATGCCTATATGAACATGTTTTTCACATTTTTTACGTGAAACTATTTTCAAATGGAATGCTACATTTAGTTAGACAAATATAAATGTTCTTTTACACATTTTTACCTGATAAGACTCGTCTTTTCTGGAAGCAGTGTACAGAATTATTATGCTGCCACTACCTTGCCTAAGTTTAAAAGGAGCCCAAAAAGGCGCACAAAAAGTCGATGGGAGCCGATTGCTGAGGAGAAGTTTGTTGAGAAACTGGCATCTGCTAATTATGATTTGACCAAGACTGCTGAAAAAGTGGTAATCTTATTTGTCCTCTGCTTTTACTGTTCTGGAATGGTTCTTGTTGTGGGTCATTGTATGTTATTCATGTTTTAAGATATTACCTTCAGCCTTTCTAGTTATTTTATTTATTGATACCAACTTTTACTGGTTCAGACATTGACATCATTTGACTACTATTACATATTATCAGCACTAACCTTTGAACTTGGAAATGTTAATCTTGCTACATTCTGATTAATTTCTCACAGGTTGATAGTAGGAAGAATGGGAGTAATGATAACAGTTGGAATGGAATTAAGTTTCTTTCAACTCAACAACAAACACCTTTAAGTAAAATTGCTCACAGGCCAGGGAAGAAACCCCGGTTTGCTGACACTACAAATGTGACTGAAAACTGTGATGCTTCTAGTGATAGCGATAAGGAGCAAGGTTTGACCAAATACTATGCCAGTGCAATTGCACTGGCAGATTCACCAGAGGAGAAGAAGAGGCGTGAGCATCGGTTTAAGCGTTTTGAGAAAGCCGAGGAAAATCTAGCAGAAACTAGGTTGTATAGGCCAAAAGTTTCTGGAGCTGGAAATACATACACAAGAAAGGCAAGCGCTATGCTTCTTGCTAAAATTTCTGAAGCTAGCTGCAGCAGGGCTGTGGAGGATATTGACTGGGATGCCCTTACTGTCAAGGGAACCTGCCAGGAAGTTGAAAAGCGTTATCTGCGTCTTACATCTGCTCCTGATCCTGCTACTGTAAGATTTATATGATGTATATTTCCGTTGCAGTTTCAAATTTTGTTTTGTGCAAACTGCTGGTTTTGTATTTTACATGTTACCGTGTCATATAAGTAGATACTTCATACAGGTGAGGCCTGAAGAGGTTTTGGAAAAAGCTCTCCACATGGTTCAGACTTCTCAAAAGAACTATCTTTACAAATGCGATCAGCTTAAATCCATACGGCAGGACCTGACTGTACAGCGAATACATAATGAACTAACTGTTGAGGTTCTCCGTTCACCTCTTTTTTAGTTTGATGAGATATTCCTTCTATTCAGATGAGTTTTTATTGGGTTAATATGATGTGGGAGTACCGTTCAGTTCATTGTAATTCATGATAACAGTTAGAGGCTATTTAACAATTCAAGGTTATTGGTATCATGCATAATGTTATATTTCATTTCTTGGTTTAGGTGTATGAGACTCATGCACGGTTAGCACTAGAAGCTGGAGACTTGCCAGAGTATAATCAGGTTGGTTTACAATGTGATTAGAGTCTCTTGCACTTATTTATGTGGTTAGGGAAAATCACCAAGTCATCCTGCAGTGTGATATAAGTTCTGAAAGTTAACCATAAGAACAAAATTTGCAGTTCTTGCTACTAATTTTCTCAAAATACTTCTATGTTATTATATAGAATCAGATACTGTTTGATGTTTGATATTCCTGCTCAAGGATGAGAAGACAAATTTGAATTATGTGAATGATATGCTAGCATGCAATATTAATAGTTTTTCATTGTTGGGGACTTCTAAAGTTACTTAGAAATTTCAGTTCTTGATTATTCTTCCTTGGGCAGTCACCCACATTATAAACTTCTTGCTTTTGAATGATCAAGCTTCTACTTGAACCATCAGATTGCTTTCATTACTACCAGACCTGCATTTAAGATAACAAGGCCCATGCTCTTAATTTTTCTTTAAAGGAGTCCTGTTAGAAAGTTACTTTCTTCTGATCAGCTGTTGTTGAGACTGGCTTCTTCTATAGACATGATTTTAAATTTAAGCAAGGAGATGGATCTTAGTAGACGAAAGGAAGATTCTAGACCGTAAAAAAGATGGAGGCTTTGCTTGTTATGCTTCCTATTGGATAATGTTCTGTTGTCTCCGATAATTTTCTTTTGCCATGTTTTAGTCTGTTAACATCGTGTGCCTAATGATTTTCATTTCCAGTGTTTGACTTTGTCATTTTATTGGTTTGCTTTGTCCTGACATTCGCATATGAAACTGATGTCAGCTTTGCTTCAGCGCTTTGCATTTATAACTTAAGCTCCAGTGCACAATCCTACTTGTGTCTGGAGCTGATGATTGATAAATATTACTGTAGGCATGGACATATAATCAATCTTTTTGTACATGAATCAAAATAGAAAAACAGGTTAAGGAATGTAAAACATGATTATATTGCTTAATAAAAACAACATCATTGTCATCTAGCATTGCTATTTGATTGTGTTCTCCTCATACCTTTATCTTATCTTTGTTTGGATAGAGTGATGGCATGTTTTAACTGGGAAGATGCACCATATCTTTGATATTTGATAATTGCCATGGCAATGAACAAAATCTTGGCTTTTTTTGGGGCAATCAACCGATGCTTTCAGAAATTTTTTAAAATTTTTTATATGTACATTCATTCAAAGATTATGCTATCTTTATCATCCTTGTTATCGAGCCTCATGCCCCTCAACACATGTTGGCATTTGAATTTTAGATCGTAGAAAATCCAAAGGTTCTCTTTCTTGGTCCCTTTGTAGAAACCTCATCATCCGTTTTTTTGTTTTCATTGCTTGGATTTTCTGGTATTGGTTAGGGGTGAGCATCGGCGTTTCAGTCGGTTTTTTGCTATTTTCAAAAATTAAACCGAACCAAAAGTCAAAAAATTAAACCGAACCCAAAGTACATGTAGAACTAGCATTACGTATGTGCGATAAGGGTCCAGTAGAAAGAGGGACTTTAAAGAGTTGCAAGGATCAAATGACTAATACATCTCGGTCTAAATTGACATAGCTGTCCATACGAGAATAGCAACATAATGGTAGGATTTAAAAGAGAAAACCGGGAAGGAGGAAAGGTCATTGAAGGAAAGGGTCAATGAGCAATTCGAGAAGAAAATCAGCAATGAAATGGGTATTAAGTACCGCTAAGAGCTGAATTGAGAGATAAATGCAATCTAGGTATTCTTAAGGTAATGGTGGTGCATGATTATATGGATTTATACATCAATGTAAAATCCCCCAAAAGAAAGGGAAAAGGATTAAGATAACTTTTCGCAAAGTGCGATATGGGCCACTAGAATGGCAGATGAGTTTGCTGGCATAGTATTATGTAATAATGCCTTGCTTACTCTTCCTCGTTTGAGTAGGCTATGAAAGCTGTGTCATTTGAGCCCTTTTGGGAGAACAAATTGTGATAAGCCAAGTAAATTACAGCTTTCCATTCGTATAATCAGTCAGTTCAGTCTTACCGCATGCAACTATTTCTGTTGCAGCTTTAACCAATGCCCAAGATCTTGTGATATACAGGACATTTTCCTTTGTCAAAAATTGGCCTGTTTGACAATGTTGAAAATGACTTTTGTGATTATCCATATTCACTGCTTACAAAGATGTGAAGGTTATTTTTCTTAAAATGTATAAGACGAACAATGTTTGGCCCCTTTGATGAGGCTGACTCTTTTTATATATCATTTTATTGTTTAGGGTTCTTTCAATGTGGATTGACAGTTCAAGTTCATATATTTCTATGCGTTAAATATACATATTAAAATAGATGCTCACACGTACACACACAAATAATTGTGCCCATATCGGAGCTTGACACTCATGTCCGTGTCTATAGACCCGTAACAAAGATCAGACGTCTATTTGAGACAACCTCAAATTTAGCAAAATCTTGGCCTAATTCGAAAGAAGAAAGCAGCATTTCACACATCGATTTAAGATTTTAGCACTGATATAAGAGCAAAATTTCTATTGATTTTCTGAATTTCATGCTATTTTACGCAAGATTTCAGAAAGAATTAAGAAATTGTTGAACAAAATTTTACCAAAAAGTAGAACGAAAATTCTATTCTTAATGTAAAACGAAGACTGGACACTCTCTAATGCTTTGAAGATAGAGGGTACTGAGGCTTACAGTTTCTTGAAGAGAAAGATCAAGGATGATAACGTTATCCCCAATGAAAGGAGACACCCTAAGGGGTCTTTGGGGTGGCCGGGATGAACTTTGTTTGCAAGAAAGATGAATTTAACAAAAAATACAGATATTTTTAGAGATGAGTGACTGTAAGAGATTAACTCTTTGGAAATTTTCTATGACTTTTACCAAATTATTGTAGTGAAGAATTTGATCTAGCAAAAGATATTCTTAAGACCGTGAACTTGATAATCTCTAAAGTACTTCTAAAATGTATAAAGGAAGAAGAAGAGTTAAACTTAAGAGACCACGATACCTGATAATATTTAAACCTATGTACAACAAAAACAACTGGAAGAAATAGAACATTGTGCATTCACCTCCAATCAAATTATTTTGCACTACATCATTTCGATGTTCAGGGGCCCCTAACGGGTGATACGTGAACCACACGTGCCGCCGTGAGCTGTATATGATATATTTGTAATTATTCCAAATCATATATATATATATATATATATATATATATATATATATATATATATATATATATATATAATTTGGTTAGAATCATAGAAAAGTTCTAGCAGAGTTAATAATTGGCGCTGATGTCCAAAAATATTCGTAATTTTTTTAAATTCACCTTTCTTGCAAACAACCTCAAAGACCCCGAGGGGGGTTCTTCTTAGGGGTCTTCTTTTATTGGGGGTGAGTCTATCATCTTTGATCTTCCTCTTCAAGAAACTTCGAGCCTCAGTACTCTCTTTAAGGCATTAGAGAGCGTCTCATCGTCGTCTTGCACTGATATTGGGATTTTCGTTCTACTTTTAGGTAAAATTTGGCCTTCAATTTGTTTATTCTTTTTGAAATTTGCATAAAATTGCATGAAATGTCATTTAACCGATAGAAATTTTGCTCCTTTATCAATGCTAAAATCTCAAATCGATGTGTGAAATATTACCTTTTTTAATCAGGGTAAATTTGCTGAATTTGAGGTTGTCTCGTGATTGATGGAGATCGAGCTCATTTTTCTGATTGCAGGAAAACTTGAAGATTTTGCTTATTTTTCTGCTAAAATCGCAATCTAGTCTCTATAGTGTCAAATGCTTTATCCATTCCAATTAGGGCAAATTTTGGTAGATTTGAAGGTTATCTTGTGGTTGATGATATTGAGCTCTCATTTCATGCAATGTCTGTTGGTTTTGATTCTCTATAAGAGAAATTAGTAAGATCGTCGGAAATAAGGGAATATATTTTAAATAAATGATAATAAGGTAATAAGATCTGTGGATTCTTTGAGTTTTGTACTTTACGAGCTTCTATTTTCATTTCTTAGGATCTAAAGTTTTTTCTACTAAAAGATTGTTTACTGAAGGCTATTTTTGTGGTTTCTTTTGTTAACCTTGGTGTTTGTATTCAAGTGGGTGGTGAATCTGGTGTAAAGAAATTTCTAGTTGGATTGATTCTGATAGATTTAGTGTCTCTAATAATATCATAGAGCTATCTAGTTCTAAATGGGTTGTGTAGCATGGGGCTCATTTATTGATAAATATTGTGTGTATTTCTATGGTATTAGGTAGATACAATAGACATACTTTCTAATTAGTATCAGTGCACGTGGAACTGTATCTTTGGATGTTTTATTGATTGTTATTGATCGTAAACAAGGTTCTATAATGACAAACCGATGTTTAGTGAGAAATTGTAATTTTAGTAACCTCCTAGTTAAAATCCAAGACACTGACTGATGTGGCAGCAATATTTATGTTATCTCAATTTAACACCTGATCATGTGGAAAATAATACATGCATTTTTCACATGGAATAAAAAAGATCTTTGGATTGGAAAAGGGTTTTTATGGCGATATCCAAATCTAGGACCTTTATGGTTGGTATTCTTATACTGATGTATGTCATGGAATGTAAGAACAAGTAGTGTAAATATTCTTGAAATAGGCATAAAAATGATAGTTTTAACTGTTAAAGATTGCCAGGATATAAAAAATGCATTTATAGATAATTTGTAATTATTCAATCTCATCCTGGGGGTAAATAACTGTTTTAATATGGTGATCATGATGGAAATATCTAAACTATATTAATATGTGTGGATGTTGAGAGATGTTTGGATAATTTTGTGTTAATTGAATGTGAAGGGAGTGCAAACAAAGTTATATAGGTCCAAGTCCTTAGTATGGTATTGGTATGAAATGGTGGGCAAAGAATGATAAGCATATTATCAAATGACTTGAAAAGCTATTCCTGTTAACTTAGGGGGGCTTCTAGTAATGTGGGGAAGCCATGTATAAACAATAGATAAAAAACTTGTTATAGTTCCAGCATGTAGCTTTGACTGTCAAAGCTACATGTATGGCATGGAATGTAAGCAACAAGTAGCGTGAATATTCTTGAAGCAGGCATAAAAGTGATAGTTTTAACTGTTAAAGATTTTCAGGATATAAAAATGCATTTATAGATAATTTGTGATTATTCAATCTCACCCTGGGGGTAAATAACTGTTTTAATATGGTGATCATGATGTAAATATCTAAACTATACTAATCTCTGTGGATGGTGAGAGATGTTTGGATAATTTTGTGTTTATTGAATGTGAAAGGAAGGGCAAACAAAGTCATATAGGTCCGAGTCCTTAGTATGGTATTGGTATGAAATGGTGGGCGAAGAATAATAAGCATATTATCAAATGACTTGAAAAGCTATTCCTGTTAACTTAGGGGAGCTTCTAGTAATGTGGGGATGCCATGTATAAACAATAGATAAACTTCTTGTTAGTGCAAACATGTAGCTTTGACTGTCAAAGCTACATGTATGGAATGTAAGCAACAAGCAGTGAGAATATTCTTGAAACAGGCATAAAAGCTATAGTTTTTAACTGTTAAAGATTTTCAGGATATAAAATGCATTTATAGATAATTTGTGATTATTCAATCTCATCCTGGGGGGTAAATAACTGTTTTAATATGGTGATCATGATGGAAATTTCTAAACTATATTAATATCTGTGGATGTTGAGAGATGTTTGGATAATTTTGTGTTTATTGAATGTGAAGGAAGGGCAAACAAAAGTATATAGGTCCGAGTCTTTAGTATGGTATTGGTATGAAATGGCGGGCGAAGAGTAATAAGCGTATTACCAAATGACTTGAAAAGCTATTCCTGTTAACTTAGGGGGGCTTCTAGTAATGTGGGGATGCCATGTATAAACAATAGATAAACTTCTTGTTATAGTGCAGACATGTAGCTTTGACTGTCTATTTGATCATTAAATGTTAGGAATTATAGAGGGCTATTTATCGTTAAGTTAGTATTCTGTGGAGCATTAAGCCACTAGATAGTTTTGCTTTTGAATGTGGGATGGGCGCAAAAAGCTCCAGCCACAACTATATACTGCATTATAACCACTAGAGTTCAAAACACATCTCATCAGGCACTAAATAATAATCAATTTTTCATATTAATAAAAGTAGACCTCGCTGGTCGTTCAGAAATGTTGTTTAGTTGCTGCATTAAAGTGAGAGGTAAGAGAAGGTTATGTTAACTTTTCTGGGTGCTGGATATTGTGTGCTAGTAGTTTTCATGTCATAAAGCAGCCTCCAGAATCGGTATGCAGAACTGTTTAATTAACTAATGCTGGTCACTAGAACCAAACCGAAACTGCGCCAGGTTCAAAACCAAAGTTGGACTTAACCAAGTTTTTTTGGTACGGTTTGGAGTTTGGTTTGCGCCGAGGCTTGTTGTCAATTGTGGACTTTTGGTAAAATAATATATTTATATATTTTCTCTCTCTCCCTTTTAGTATGGGCCTAGAGTACTTTGGGCCTGATTTGATTTTTGAGGGAAAAAAATTAGGAGATCTGTTGAATGCGATTATTAGCTTTCTCAAACAATTAATGGCTAATGAGATATGCACATATAATATTATAATTTCATAAGAACAGTAAACTTTTCCCATTAACTATTAAGTACCAAAAAAAAGAAAATAAACAATACAATAGTTTAGAATTACATATGCATATCAACTTCCCCTCCATCAACTATGAAACACAGAAAAGAACAAAGAAATAAATATACAACAAATCAGAATTTCATATGCATATCTTCTCCCCCATCAACCATGGGACAGAAAGGAAAAAGAAAATAAAGATAACACAAAAAAATACAGCATATCGGATTTTATCTCAATGTTCTTTTCACCAACCGTGATACACCCAAAAATAGAATAAAAATAAAAATAAAAACCGACAAAAATTCATCTCCAAAATTTCGGATCCTTCACGTTCTTCTTGCCTCAACCCTCTTCCAGATAACGAGCCTTCAGAATACAATGGACCCTTCACCTTTCCACACTCATGGAGTAATCACAAAACACAAAAAAAAATAGCAAGAAATAGAGTAAAGACTCGGAGATCGAAGACGGGGAGGTCAAAGATTGGACGAAAGGATCGAATTGAGTGAAACTTTGAGAGATTTAGAGAGGAGGAAGTGGCACCGCCGGTGACTAGATGGGAATTGGGAAATTTTTCTAAGGTTGTGAGGCAGAGAGAGATAAGAGTTGAGAAACTAGGGTTTAGTTGTTTTGTGGCTGGAGAACTTGCACTTTTGTATATTTTTTAGTAGTAATTAGTTGATAAAATAAAAACAAATCGGTTGGTTCTAACCAATTTGGGATCTAAACCGAACCGAACCGAACCACCTAACCGAAAATGATCAAAATTCCCGGCAACACTTCAATGCACAACTTCAAAACCGAATGATAAGTCCTCTCTGTCGGCGAAGGCATCGGAGATGACTGGCTGATATCGGTGGCGGTTCCTTGGCGGCATCTCGACCTGCAAAATTGGAAGTAGAAGAAGCAAGGAGAACAGGCAACGCCAAGAAATAGAAAGAATTGGGGAAAAAGGATTTTATTGCTTCAAGAATTTGAGCTCAGACGAGCTGCTCTTCTTCAGTGAGCTCAGTGAACTCTCGAAGTCCCTTTTAGGGCAACAAATCAATCAATGCCTAAAAACAGAAGAACTCGGGCCTTTAAATCCTCCCTCAGTGTTGGGCCGGGTCACAAATGGATTATGTCACATATTTGACCCATACCTGGCCCAATGCAAATCAACAAAAGAAAAAGGATGGAGCTCAGAATCCCATCACTGCTCATCCCGACCTATTGCAAATCAAACAAAGAAAAAGGAGGGAAGATTTGAAAAACCCGGGAACTCTGAAGAACATGGGAACTTAACAGGAACAGGAGAACTCAACAGGAACTCAACAGGGAGCTCAGAATTTCATCATCGCTCTGAAGAACAGGGTCATCATCGCTCTGGAGGACAGGAGAACCAACAGGGAGCTCAGAATCTCATCATTGCCCATCCCTTGAAATCGACCTTGCCTCAAGGTCGAAGACTGGAAATTTTTTAACCAGCTCCCAATAATTTTCCCAGGTGGCATCAGCTATTGGCAATTGTTTCCACTTGATTAAGACTTCTGTTACTGCTTTCTCAAGTCGACTTACTATTCTCCTCTCCAGAATAGCTTCTGGTTCTTTAATTACCTCAACATTATGGGAAGGCATTTGATTTTGTACCTGTATTGTGTTGCCTAGTTTCCTCTTTAATTGGGAAACATGGAAAACATGATGAATTTTGGCTTCAGGCAATTCTAACTTATAGGCAACAGGACCTATCCTCTGTAGGATTTTGTATGGTCCATAGAATAAAGGAGAGAGTTTTTGAGACCTTCTTCCACCTACTGAAATTTGTCTATATGGCTGTAGTCTCAAGAACACCATGTCCCCAACTTCAAATGACCTCTCTGTCCTGTGTGAATCAGCCCACTTCTTCATTCTGTCTTGTGCCTTGATCAAGTTATCTTTTAATAACTGGAGGGTTGCATCCCTGTCCAGTAGAGCATCTTCGATAACTTGTAACCTGGCAGTTTTTGGAATGTAAGAGGAAATTGTTGGAGGAATCTTACCATACAAAGCCTGATATGGTGCCATTTTAATGGATGAATGCCAACTGGTATTATACCAGTATTGTGCCCAGGGTAGCCATTTACACCAATCTTGGGATTTATGAGAGCAAAAACAACGTAAATAAGTTTCCAGGCATCTGTTAACCACCTCTGTCTGTCCATCAGTTTGAGGGTGAAAGAAGTGCTGAGTAACAGCTTGGTTCCTTGCAAAGTCCACAATTCCTTCCAAAACTCACTGGTAAAGACAGTATCTCTATCAGATACTATGCTGTGTGGCATTCCATACAAACTATAGATATTATCTATGAAGGTAGCTGCTACTGTCCTGGCAGTATAAGGATGAGAGAGAGGTAAGAAATGAGCAAACTTTGTTAACCTGTCAACTATAACAAAGATGACAGACTTTCCCAAGCTCTTTGGTAATCCTTCAATAAAATCCATGGAGATCTCTTCCCATACCTGTCCAGGAATAGGGAGAGGCTGTAAGAATCCTGCTGGTTTAGTAGTTTCATATTTAGACCTCTGACAGACGTCACATTCCCTGATATACCTCTTAACACTGTTTTTCATTCCCTGCCAGTAGACTACCCTTTTAAGCCTTTGATAAGTTTTTTCATACCCAGAGTGTCCCCCTACAGGTGTATCATGATGCTCAGACAACAATAGCTGAATTAGAGGGGCTGAAGGACTGATAAGGATTCTTCCTTTATAGTAAAAAAGCCCATTCCTTTTCTGATACTTGGTAGTATCTAAAAGACCATCACTCCATTTGCTATCCAATTTAGAGAAAAAAATATCAGTACTTACCATTTTTTTAACTAAGTCAACCCAATCAGACTCAACAACTGAAATTTCCAGCAGTGCAGGTTTTTCTGTAGCTTCAGTTCTTCTGGACAAGCTATCTGCAGCTACATTCTCTCTGCCCTTCTTGTACTCTACCTTATACCTGTAATTACACAACTTCAACAGCCAAGTGTGTTGTGCTTCAGTGTAGTCTCTGTTCTAACAAATACTTCAAGGGTTTATGATCAGTTCTGACAATAAACTCCATTCCCAAAAGGTATTGCCTCCACTTCTTGGTGGCTAACAACAGTCCCAACATTTTTCTTTCATAGGCTGAAGCAAACTTACCATGATTTTTTAATTCCTGACTGATGTAAGCTATGGGATGATTGTCCTGCATCAGAACTGCCCCAATCCTACTAGCAGATGCATCACATTCTATCACAAAGGGAGAAGAATAATTGGGAAGGGCCAAGACTGGAGGATTGGTGAGAGCTCTTTTCAATGTTTCAAAGGCCACCTGGGCTGCTTCAGTCCAAAGGAATGCATGTTTCTTGGTAAGAGCAGTGAGAGGAGCAGCTAATGTACTATGCCCCTTGATGAACTTCCTATAGTAACCAGTCAATCCCAAAAACCCTCTCAATGCCTTCAGTGTTTTAGGCACAGGCCACTCCACCACAGCTTGGATTTTATTCTGATCCATAGCTACCCCCTGAGCAGACACCACATGTCCCAGATAAGCTACTTCTGGTACCCCAAACTGATATTTGCTTCTTTTAGCAAAAAGCTGGTTCTTTTTAAGAATATCAAATACTATCCTTACATGCTTCAGGTGATCCTGCAGACTAATGCTGTAAATGAGAATATCATCAAAAAATATCAGCACAAACTTCCTAAGATGAGGCTTGAACAACTCATTCATTAATGCTTGAAAAGTAGCAGGAGCATTAGTTAAGCCAAAGGGCATAACCAAGTACTCATAATGTCCTGCATGAGTCTTAAAAGCTGTTTTAGGGATGTCCTCCTCTTTCATCCTAATCTGATGATAACCACTCCTCAAAACCAACTTAGAAAAGACATGGGATCCACATAATTCATCCAATAGCTCATCAATTAAGGGTATAGGGTACTTATCCTTGACAGTTTTCTGATTCAAGGCCCTATAATCCACACACAACCTCCATGTGCCATCAGCTTTTTTAACCAAAACAACTGGAGAAGCATATGGACTCCTACTGTTTCTGATAATCCCTGTTTCTAACATTTCATCCACCATTTTCTCTATGATATTCTTCTGTTCCCAGGGATGTCTGTATGGTCTTAAATTGACAGGTTCAGTATCAGGCACCAAAGATATCTGATGATCATGGCTTCTCTTAGGTGGAAGACCAATTACCTCTTCAAAAATCACCTCATATTCCTTACATAGATCTTGTAGCTGAGGACTGCACTCAGAAATAAGTTGGTTTTCTGTTTTGTGACAGACATACAGAATCCACCCTTTAGCTGATTGATATAGGGTTTTTTCCAACACCCTAGCTGAGACTACTTCCATATCATTAGGATGCACTCCCTGTAGCTCCCAAGAATTGTCATCTTTAGTGATTTTCACCTTTCTCTTTTAAAGTCCACAGTCAGCTCATCCAAGGTCTGTAACCAGTCTATTCTCAGGACCATTTGACACCCCCCTATAGTAAAACATGGAAATCAGTCACAATCTCCAAGCCTTGACACTTAAAACATACTGATTTACATATTCCTTCACTCTGTAACCTGTCATCACCAGCTATGGTGACACTGAAAGATGATTCAGGAGTGACTATGAGTCCTGTTCTCTGTACAACCTTTGGGTCAATGAAATTATGTGTAGATCCTGTGTCCAACATCACATTAACAGGTTTCCTGTTTATCTGTCCAAAGAGTAATTGTTTTAGGTGACACACTACCCTCCATAGCATGGAGTGACAACTCAGGCCAACTGTTTCCCAGTAATTCCTTAGGTCTTAACAAGATTTCCTCATCCTGCTCAGTCTCAGAATCCTCACATTCAATCAACATTAAACTCTTACCTTGACATTTATGACCTGGACTATAGGATTCATCACATTTAAAACATAATCCCTTCTGTACTCTTCAACCTGGGTTGGAGATAACCTTCTCATTGGTGTAAATGATGCTGTATTAGTCTCTTTCCCAGAAGCTGAAACAGGTTGATTCTTGGTACTTAAAAGAGGATTATTAACTGATACCTTAAAAGGAACAATCCTGGTTTGTTTCTTTTCTGCCATTGTAATACTTTCTCTAGCTACTGCACTACGATAAGCTGATACCATAGTCATTGGCTTATCCAATTTGACCTTCCCTCTCAAATCTTCACGCAAGCCAGACAAGAACAAGCTGATTAGATTCTTCTCAGTCTCCTCAATCAGATGAGCCAATCTAATGAAAGCTTTGTGGTACTCTTGTACTGATCCAGTCTGCTTCAGATTAGCTAGAGCAGCAAGAGGATCATCCAGGTCATCCGGCCCATATTGCAAGATCATCTCATCATAAAATTCAGGCCAAGTAACTGATCCTCCTTTCTGTTTCTCCAGCCATCTCCACCATAGCAGCGCTTCCCCTTGCAAATAAAAAACACAGAATTCTACTCTATCTTCCACTGGAGTGTGGTGAATGGTGAATACATGTTCCAACTGGTATAACCAATTCAAGATATCTCCATCACCCTTGAACATAGGAATTTCTACCTTAGGATTTTTTGGAAGAGGAAGCTTACCAGTTGTAGAGAAGGAAAACTGAGGCTTCTGATTCTTTCTCAAGAAGCAATCTGACTTTCCTCCGAACATAGCCGACTGTTTCAAATGAGAAGTAGGAGGCACAAATCTTGGACTTCCCTTGGACCCCTCATGAACAAGACCTTCACCTCTTTCCAGTTCACCTTGTCCCTTACTTACCACTCGGTTTTCTTGAAACAGTCTGGCGATCACTCCAACTAATTCCTCATGTCTAAGGTCCATTCTCTCTTCAAGAGACCGAAATCTTTCATCAATAGATCTCATCTTATCATTCACCTTCTCCTCGAGCATTCGGCTTCTCAGCGCCGTTCTCTCGTCGATAGCTCTGAATCGGAAGTCACTTGGACCTTCTTCTTGAGAGGTTGAGCCTTTCCCGAGCTTGTTTTCTTGATCTTCTTCTCTCTTAGAATTCTAACCTTCATCAAAAGAGACTGATCCTCTTGGCTCCGTTTTCGGCGTAAGATCGTCGCCTTCAGCTCCTTGATCGTCTGGAAACCTGGGATCGTCGGCTCTGATACCATTGATAAGTCCTCTCCGTCGGCGAAGGCATCGGAGATGACTGGCTGATATCGGTGGCGGTTCCTTGGCGGCATCTCGACCTGCAAAATTGGAAGTAGAAGAAGCAAGGAGAACAGGCAATGCCAAGAAATAGAAAGAATTGGGGAAAAAGGATTTTATTGCTTCAAGAATTTGAGCTCAGACGAGCTCTTCATCTTCAGTGAGCTCAGTGAACTCTCGAAGTCCCTTTTAGGGCAACAAATCAATCAATGCCCAAAAACAGAAGAACTCGGGCCTTTAAATCCTCCCTCAGTGTTGGGCCGGGTCACAAATGGATTATGTCACATATTTGACCCAAACCCGGCCCAATGCAAATCAACAAAAGAAAAAGGATGGAGCTCAGAATCCCATCACTGCTCATCCCGACCTATTGCAAATCAAACAAAGAAAAAGGAGGGAAGATTTGAAAAACCCGGGAACTCTGAAGAACATGGGAACTTAACAGGAACAGGAGAACTCAACAGGAACTCAACAGGGAGCTCAGAATTTCATCATCGCTCTGCAGAACAGGGTCATCATCGCTCTGGAGGACAGGAGAACCAACAGGGAGCTCAGAATCTCATCACCGAACCAAACCAATTGATAAATTTCGGTTCAGTCCGTTTTGGTGGTTTGCACTGAACTGTGTTCACCCTTAGTACTATTGGTTAAAAGACTCCTATGCATTGAACATTTGTTTAATCTAGAAAAATTTTCATGCTTGAGTCACATCTTTCATCCTCAAATCTTAATTCCTAAATGACAATTGACAGTGATATTCATGAATTTTCCATAATGTGTTAAATTTATCCTTTTCGTAGTAACTTACCCTCTGAAACAATGTCGTCGAAGCTGGGCTGTTTAAAGCATGGCGCTGGTGGGTTTTGAAAGCAGATCCCTTCAAGGACACCGGAGTGACTTTGCCACCATTGCAGAAGCTAGGATCATTTTCATTAACAAAGATGAATACAATTTTTTCTGTCCCCCTACGTAGCACAGACTTCTGTTTGTGTACTTGCATTTATGTTGGAACTCGTGTCAAATGACTTGGAGCAGTCTCAAAGTTGCCCAACACTTTTCTTGCACTTGCTTAGCAACTTGTTGCAGTTATCTTGCACTTCATTTGTATGCGTTGCACATTGATATTGGTTTTCTTTCAACAATTGCCTGTAATTGAATAAACAACAAAACAAAAAAGCCTTTGTCTCAAACTTGTGATCGGATGCATCAACCATTTTCATCCATTCAACTCTGTGGACAACCATCTTCTTGGTTAAACTAACAAATATCATATCCTTTTTAATTGCCTTTATCCATTTTCATTTAGGCCTACATCTAGTCTTTTTTGCGCCATTAATTAGTGTCCTATCACTTCTCCTAACTAGCATTGGCCTCTGTTGCACATGCTTAAATCATCTCAGTTGGGTTCTCCCTCGCTCCATACTTAGTAGGGCCAACATTTTAACTTCTAAAAAAATGCAGCCATTTCTTATCCCTATCTCTTAGTGTTGGACTCTCATTTATGTTTGTTTCTCAATCACCCAACTTTTTGACTCGTAAAACATTGCTGGTCTTATATCCATTCTATGAACCACAGTTTCCTCGATTTTAAGTGGTAAAATGGTCACTTTCTTTACTGTCTACACTATATGCATATTATGCTGATCAGTTTTGCTAAAGCTCTATTCCATATATTCTGTTTTCATTTTACTAATTCTAAATCCTTTGGATTCTAAAGTTTTTCTCCACCTCTGTACTTTGAAAGTTATACCTCTCTTGGCTTATTGTAAGTTTGTAACTAGTAAGATATATTCATAAGTTAACTAGTAAGATATATTCATAAGTTTATTCTATATTTCATGTAAAAGATGAAAATCCAAAGCATAGTTCCTATGTACATTCATTAAAGTGTAGCCGTTATTATTCATTTTTTCTATATATTTCCATTTAAGTTCTAAACATTATATTCAGTACATTTTTTTAAGAACCAACTTTAGTTATTCCATAAATTAAAATTTTATCAAAGAATTTGTTATGATTTTCAGGGAAGTTCTATGATATATTGTTTTTTTCTATTCTTCTTGAAGTGTCTATTGATAATTACATTGACTTTTTAAGTTTCATTAAACTAACCTTTGTCTACAATACTCGTATGGTTCATGGAGAACAGTGTATACACTATATGGTTATAAACATTCAATGGTCCCATCATTCTTGATCATTTCAGCTCCATTGTAATGAGAAAATGGAAATGTCTACTTTGTCTTCTCATTTCTAAAAAGCGCAATAGGATGTTGTAACTTTTGAAATAAACCTAAATGCATCCTTGCCTGATATTGGATCAGTGGCTGCGTTGTAGTTTTAACCATAGTTAGCAAAACTCTTTTTTTTTTTTTTTTTTCAGGCAACACATTTGGATGCCTTTACGTTTAAATTTTAAAACTGCTTAAAAACGAACCTGAGCAACAGAATGTATGGCCTACCTTTTTTGAAGGTAGGCCATACAGAAACTCATTTTTGAATTTTCTTTTAAAAGCCTGTTGCAAACACTATTTAATGTTTTTAACACTTTTTTGAAGAAATATCTTTATTTATTATTATGAATTTCTTTTCAATATTTTTTGATCTTAAGTGTGATTTGCTCGCAAGACTTTGTTACTTCAGTTATCCATCAAGCAATCCAGCATAAGCAAAAATTGACAGTGAAAATAATTCATCATTGGCTGTGTTATATACACAAACAAATAACCAATTGACATTTAAAATCTAACATATATATAGAGATTTTCTTTACATCCATTTTTAAATCTGAAACATTTCAAAGGATACACAAGTAACTGTTTTATGCTGAGATTATCTTTTTTTTTTTTTTTTGAAAACATTTTTTTCTTTTCCGTGTATCCATTACTATAACCACTAATGTTTCCCATTCTTGTTTTTGATTTTTTTTGCCATATTATGTGTTGTTAATTGTAGTTTTACCTATGTATATATATAGAAAGTGTTGATATAGTCCATTTAATTAAGAGTAGTAGAAAATTTTCCAACACCAATTTTGCTAGCTAAACTGCAGTTGAAACAAATTCTTGAGGTGAACATGAGGATTACAATGTTGCTTTTTGTTTGCTTTGCATTAATAACTGTATGTTGTGTTCCACTTGCAGTGCCAATCACAGCTGAAAAGCCTTTACGCAGAAGGGATCAACGGATGCCACATGGAGTTTTCTGCTTACAATTTGCTTTGTGTAATATTGCACTCCAATAATAAAAGAGACATCTTATCAGCAATGGCGAGGTAGTAAGCAATTTCCATATACAGTAGCATGAGATATTTTATGTATATCTGTGCATAGGCTATAGTTTGTGTGTAAATTTAGCTCAAAGCATGTTAAACCCAATTCTGTGATGTTTGTTCAGCCCTTTGAACTGATTATGTTAATATCTTGTCTTATAACTAGTCTAGATGAACTTAAGAGGGTTCTCGGGTTGCATGAGTGTGTTGTGAATGCATCTGCATATGTAATTATGTATGCATATGTTCGTGTAGGTAGGCCATCTGGGACTAGATTAAATAGTGTTGTGCTTCCTCACTCCTAGGTACCTGAGTCTGTTAGGGTTTCATCTCGTCTCTTCTTCTAGATTTATACCAGTCGAGAGGTGGGCTTCCTGGTTGCATGAGCTTAGTTTCTGTGACCAATAAAGTAGGCCTACCTTCTTTACCAGCAATTGGTCACAAACTAATCCTGGTTTGATACTATGATGACAGCCAGTCATGCAGAAATCTGGTCTATTTAGGCTTTCTCAACTATGACTCGTGCTTTATATCTAACCCCATTTTGGTAGGAAAAAGCTTGAATAATGGTGGTAATAAAAAAAAGTTTTACATTATAATCATTTGCATTGCTACAGATTGCATTTTTACCATCAAGTCCTATGCCTTCTTTTTTGTTTATGGATTAACCTACTTGGCATATTTAAGATGACATTCACATGGTTTGTGTAGTCTTCAGCCATTATACTAGTGAAGGGAATAATTTTAAGCAGAACACAGGGAAGCTCATCTATAACACGCACAACAAAAAAGAAGTCAGAACAGCTGCATGATGCCTAGCAAAACATAACATTCATAATTTCAGTTACTCTGAATCAAGCATTCATCATCAAGTGTAGATTGCGATTTGCGAGCCATGGAATGCAGTATGGTGTAAACATAGATAACTAGTAGACATAGGCATTTGCCATGCTTGTTTTTCCTTAACAGGCATGGTTACTGTTATGAATGATGATAGTATATTGACCAATACCAAATAGTTGTTAAAAATTAAATATGATCATGGTTTGAATATGGGTACTAAACAGATATCATTTTGAATGTCAGAAGCTGGCAAATTAAATTGGTTAAAACTTGTTATTTCCTTAGTGCAATAAAAAAAGAAAATTATATAATCTCACATGAAAATGGAGTTTGGTTGTTATGTCTTTAGATATTGTATAATGCCTACATATTTGGATATTGTTAGAATATAAATATCTTACCCTCAACCCACCCTCGACCTTAACCACAACTTTAGAGTTTTGGTGCAGTGACAGAAATTTTAATATGATATGAGAGCAACCCAGGTTCAATTCTCACTGGATGGGCATTTAAAAAGTGGATTTAAAAACAAAAATACCACTATGCAAAAAGCCCAGGTTTCAGCTTATAAAAAATGACGCTCGACTTGTAGGGCGTGTTATAATATAAATATATTCTCACCATAACTTTGGAGTTTGGTGCAGTGGTAGGGACTTTAATAGATATATTTATTGAAACTTTTATTGTATCAGAGTTCAGATATGCATATCGAAAATATCATACCTTTATCTGAAACACGTATTGGATATCCATATTTGTTAAGAATATGGAACTGGGTCTAGACCTGGTTATTTGTATTTGTTGTATCACTAGAGTTTAAGTAGGATACTTGAAGTGAGGAATCAAGTAGAGAGACTGTTCCAAATGATGACTGTGAGAGGAAACATACTGTATGGGTCATCATGTTGGAAGTCAAGAAACATGTAGAAAAATGTAGCTGAATTTGAACACCAACATGGATGAACAAAATGTTGCGAGCGAGAAAATATAGAATAAGAATCAGTGCAGTAGCAGTAGAGATAGCATCAACCGCAGATTGGAGTTGGGAAATTTGTTTGTGGTGGTTTATGACATGTAAAGTTGGGATTGATGGATGCATTGTGGGGAAGGACTGATATGATCATAGTGAAGGTTCACATAACAAGGAGACAAAAACAAACTCGGATTGAAGTGGTAAAAAAAAATGAAATCCAACGTTTAGCCATGAAAATAACAAGAAGTAGACCAGAACAAACTCGGATTGAAGCAGTAAAGAAAGATATGAAGGTCCATCATTTGGCCATGGAAATGACCTTGACTAACCAAAGAGAAATAAAGATTATATTTACCCAAACACAAGAAAATGGGATCAGGGATTTGGACTTTAATTTTATATATTGTTACCTTTAATTCCCACTAAGGCTTTTCAGCAAGTTTGTTCAGAGTAATTGTAATTTTTAGAGGAATTTGAGTTTTCTTGCCTACGAGTAAAGTAGGCACAAAATGTATGGCCAAAACTGGCAAGTTGTCTAGATCTACAATCTAGAATGTTTTAAACTTAACAAAGATTAGTGTATAAGGGTTTTATGGTGCTTAGATGATGATCAAAGTTTTGAATTGACTATGGGGCTGTTTGTTTCGCCGTAAAAGGCGTAAAACTTCGTAATTCGTAAATGACTTACAACCCAATTACAACTACGACGTTTGTTTGGACCGTAATTCGTAAAAGATTTACGTAACTCAACTATCACTCACTTGCAACCCTATTACCATTCACTTACAACCCAGTTACAGTTAATTTTGTGGTCATGCAAATTTATATTATTTTTTATGTTAATATTAATATTTCTTAATATTTAGTATTTTTAATATTTATTTGCAATATTAAAACTTTTTAAATCACCAAATAATTAATTTTGTGGTCAACTTTTTCACTTGCAACGTACACATTACGACAATCAAACACCGTAAAATATAATACACTTTTCCACCTACAACTTTATAATACCAACCAAATACCGTAAAACTTACATGCCTGTAACTCATTTATAATTGTAAAAGATTTTACCAATTACAACTTACGAATTACGGTCAATTATGACAACCAAACAGGCCCTATATGCATTTGCCAAACCGTAAATCTTTCTACTTTGGCCATCCATTGTGCTACTTGATGCCTAGGCAAGAAACTTAAAATCTAGGTTGCAGTATATGGGTACGGGTATGAATAGTTCATCAATTTGAGTGATGTTGATCAAACATGAATGGAGTCGTGATGGGGATCATGCTAGCATAGCTTTCTTTATGTAGTACTTTATTTGTAGTTGTTTTTAGTCCCACATCGGTTGTAATGGGGAAGTTATTTTTGTATGGGCTTATAAAATGTTGAGACATGTAGTTGTTTAGACATGCTATGATGATTTGACTTAATGAAACTCAGATTAGCATGCTGAACTCAGATTAGCATGCTGATATGTTTTTCAAAATGAATCTCTTGCATGCTAGTTTGAGAGCGGGTGAGAGATCACCTGGGTGCCAATTCCTGAATTAATCTTTATCCCCTTATTCCCCCCAATTTCTACAAACTCTAATTTGTTTCCCTCTTATCTTTACCTTCCCATTCTACACAAAGTGAATTATAAATTTGAATACCCTTTGATTGATTTAAATGGAAAGGACTTGGCTCTTGGCCTTCCGGAAGTAGCCATATATATATATATATATATATATATATATATATATATATATAATAATATATATATATATATATATATATATATATATATATATATCGTTACAGTTTTGGTAATTTTGCTCTTCCTGAATTAGCCAAGTCTCTCCATAGTTTCAGTTTTGGTAATTTTGGTGACTTCTGTTTATTTTAATTTGAGCTTCAATTTCAGATTTTGAAATATAAGTATAAAGGACTTGTTTGAAATTTAAACACTGATTGCATGTGTGCATGCATGTCTTTCTCTCTCTCTCTCTGTGCTCGGGCACATCCCCTTTCATTTTGATCCATATAACTTGGAATCAATTGCCTCTGAAGAGGACTTTTTACCATGAATTAAAGAATGTGCAGTTTTCAACAATGTAACTAAAGCGGCATCATTACCTTGAGACGTCAATAAAATGAAGAGAAAAGTGTTCTCTAGCACTCCTAATTCGTGCTGTGATGTCTCTTTAGTTATATAATTGAAATATGGTTTCATTTGCAACCATGCGTGCGTAAGAAGTCTTCAAGATGCATGATTTCTCATTGACTGGTCTTTTAGGATATTGATTAAATTAAACATAGTGGATGCTCTAAATTTTTATCATGGACTCTCCACTTGACTGTATGCTCTAAATTTGTCCCAAATTTCTAGCGAAGAAAAATAAGTTAGGGAGGATTACTAAATCAATAGATGACCAATTGATATGTAGGAAAAACCTACCTTATTAGTCATGTATTTAAGCTCTTACAATCAAGAAGGCTGCAAAGTCGTAGCCTAAGAAAATAGAAGAAGGGGAGATGAAAAAAAATGCCAAGGGGGGAATTATAGTCAGCTCTGAACTAGCAACAACTTACATTCAATCTCAGGCATGTAGCCAAACAAAATACATATCCAGTATTGTGTTATAATATATATTCTCCCATTCCAGTTGACTCTTTTTAGTCTGTTAGTTCCCTAAAGGATTTATTTTCTTGCCTCTTGTTAAACACAAGGCATCATGCTTCTATTAAATGTTTGTATTAAGTCTCTCTTTCCAAAGCTTAGGTTTGTTCAGTTCCTTGTCTAACATGTGACAACGGTTGTTCCACCCTGGTTTTCTATTCACCTTAGTTTGATTAAATGGTGTGTTTTAAATCCATCACCTATTGCTGTAATTGACTTCAGGCTGTACTTATATTTTTTATTGAACCTGATTGTGCCTTCATTGATAAGAGTAGCAAGGGGTTTCTACACTTTTAGCATAGTGACACTTCATGTTTACATTTTTGGCATAATTCAATGGTTCTTTCCATTTTTGGCATGCTAGCTTTGAATGGTAAGATCATCTCTGACAGGTGACAGATAATTTTTTATTGGCATTTTACAAACTCTATCAAGCTGGCGTGCGGAATGTGAAAAAGAATTATTAAACTATGCCAAAAGTGTAAATGTGAACTATCATTATGCCAAAAGTGTAGAAAACGTGAAAATGGTGGCCATTCAGTGAAACCATGGACCTCTTTTGATAATATCATTGTCTGTGTTACCTGGTTGGGGTTATCACACAGTAAGTTTGAAATGAGCTAGGCTTACATTTGTGGGTTTGTAATATGACCCCTATTTGTTGAGAACTTTAAGTAACCAAACAAATATCAGGTATCAAAGGTTAAGGAACTAACTTGAAGAGTGAAAATTTAGTACTTTTTGAAGGTAAATCTTTTGATTGACAGATCAGTATGTTCTGATGCACTTTGTTTTGTCCAATCTCTTTAACTTTTGTATTCCAAACTGCCAGGTTATCAAATCAAGCTAAAGAGGATGATGCCGTAAAGCATGCCCTTGGTGTTGGCTCCGCTGTGTCATCTGGAAATTATGTCCAATTTTTCAGATTGTACAAATCTGCTCCCAACTTGAACACTTCACTTATGGGTCAGTGACTTTTAGCTCATTTGCATTTAACTTCATATTTTCATTAGTAGTGACCATTTCTTCGTAATTCTATGCTGCAGATCTCTATGTGGAAAAGATGAGATTCAATGCTATCAAATGCATTTGTAAATCGTACCGTCCAACGCTCCCTGTCTCTTACATTGCTCATAGTTTGGGCTTTTCCAGAGAAGTGCAAACAACAGATGTTGAAGATAACGACGCAAGTAGATTGGTTGAGTGTGAGGAATGGTTGAAAGCACATGGTGCAGTTCTTACTGTTGACAAATGGAGAACTCCAGTTAGACACAAAGGTAAATCCAAAATATTCATTTGATTATTGTATCAGTGGAAAATTTTGATGGTTGAGGTCTATAGTGATCCTAAAGCAAATAAGTTGGTTGGGTTATGATTGTTTTTGTTAAACATCGGTGATTCTCCATAGTATTGTTGATAAACAGTAATTACCATCTATTTCAACCCCACCCCCCCTCCCATCAAAAAAAAAAAAAACCACCCAGCCCATGCACACCATGGAGTCCTCTAGATTCCAATCACTATGGAAATCTTGTTCCCCCTCACCCCCCCACCCCAAAAAAAAAAAAGAAAAAAAGAAAAAAGAAAAAACCCCAAAACTCCCTTGCAAGCGCACACGCGCTGTCTTCTATGATTTCAACCACTATGGAAATCTTGCCCCTACTAGCCCACATCAAGCTACCATATAAAATTCTACCCTCAAACACCCAAAAAAAAAAAAAAAAAAAAAAACCAAAGCCCCCAATTAAAAAATGACCCAAAGAAAAGAGAAGAAAAGAAAAACCCACAACACCAACACATCCATGCTCGCGTGCACACAATAAAAATGAAAATAAAATGACACATCCGAAGGCAGTTCCTTCTAATTACGACTCCGCGTGCACACACACGTGCAAACCCTAAAGGTGGATCCTTCCAAACACGATTCTGTGCACGCGCACACACACAAAGGTGCTCCCTTCCTTACAAATACAATTTTGTCACCAAAGCAGGCATTTCTACTATGAAGTTTGCTTTAGTGTGTACTTTAAAAGAGTAGTGCTGGCAGTATGCTGTGTATTGCCTTTTTGGTGGGTTTGTTGCGGGTGGGAGGTGGGCAATGAAGCTTAAGCTATGTGTCGTGTGCACACACATATTCCCAAAATTAGTTTCTGTATATTTTTTTCCTGCACCAGTGACTTAAAATGGTCAGCTTCCATGATTCTCCTGAAATTATTTTTGCCTCTTGCTTCTACTGGGATGGAAGTTGGGCTTTGATTAAACCTGGTTGCTTTGACACACTGCCTTTCAGGTTAGCACTTCTAGTCTTTTCATGCCAGAACCAGACGATGCTGTTGCACATGGAGATACAAGCCTTGCAGTTGATGATTTTCTCACGCGAGCTGTTTCTTGAAGTTTGGCTAGCTTGTGGTTTCTTTTGGTGTACAATACACAGACGATTAGCATCCGAGGACTGGGCCTGTCATCTAAAGATGTAATGGATAAGCTCTTAATCATTACCGGGGGGATTGCTCGAGCAGCTGGCCCTTTGAAAATGGACTGCAAAGACGAATATTAGAACTGCGGCAAACCAAAAATGCAAGCCTGGTTTTTAAGTATGGCCACACGAGCATAGATTCCTATGTCCATGTAATTTCTTGTGAACCCTGATTCGCCCGAGAGTCAGCTCTGTAGGTGCTGATTCTTCTGTCCCTGAGTTCTGGGATCAAGAGTTACATGCAATGAAGAAGTGATGTTTTCCTGGTCAATGTGTTGTAAGGTGGGTTGAGCTCACCAGTTGTATCATTTAGGGGTCGACTAGATTGTTACCATTGTTTCATTCTCAATATTTATACAAAATAAGGTTTGACATTTTTGATCAATAAAAAGAATGTACTTCTTGTGTCCAGCATAATTATTTCGCTGATGTCTCCAATGTGTGATGCTTGTTCTTCGAGTCAGTTTATGCATAAACGGAAACTGTGCGATTCTAGCCTTACGACATAGTTTGAGCATAAATGACAATGCATATGGCTCGGACTTGCGCGTCTGGGCGCAGGCACAGCGCGATGTTCCGGCTCCTCCACGGGCATGCGGTGGGGAGCTCGAAGGACGAGAAGGGGCTGGCGAAGGCGAGACGGATCAGCTCGGTTTTGTAGTGCCATGTTGAACTCTAGGGCCGGTTTGAAATTTAAGGGGTCCTGAGCGAAATGTGAACACAAAACCCTTCTCTATATGCTTATAAAAAAAAAAAAAATCGTTAGCCTAATCTCTCTTATGCTTCATTTGAAACTAATTATTGACTTCTTTCAAACTTAATAAATATGATCTGACAACAAAACCCAATCTTTCAGAACCAGACCTGTTACCAAACTTGGTCTAAGGCCTCACATAACCACAACAAATCAGAATTAGGATATGATGAGAAATTAGGCTTTCTGGTATTCTTCTTTCAAATTAACAAACTTACGCTTTCAATTAATCAACCCCAGCAGTTCAACAATTAAGGTTTCACAGCAAAATGTTTGCTGCTCCTAAAATATTGTTTGATTTAATTTTTTTTTTAAAATCTAAATCACAGATTCAAAGGGGTTGGATGGAAGAGCGAACCTTGAATGAGCATCTGGAGAGTGGATTGCTGCTTTTAAAAAAAAATTCAGAAACTTCTAATATCAAAAATTTTAAGGGTATATTTTGAATACCAAAAACTTGAGAGATATATATCTAAAAAATTCTTTTGTTAATCATACTTCTTTTGAATAGTGAGTCAGGTTTACAAATCTCTATAACAAAGGTTGCAAATTTAAAGCAAAATTCAGTGCAAAATTCAGTGTATTCATATTCACATTGTGTATTTCTTGGTTTAACTTAATTCATAAATAGAGTTTCCACATAGTGCATTAATGCTTTTCTTAAATTTATACTATAAATTAAATAAGGAAAATTTCACTACAGCCACCTACTTTATCTTATAATTAGAAAAAACTCCAGTCCATAATTTTATTCATTACAGCTCCATCATCATCAGCATAAATTAGTTCCTCTCCACTAACACTTATATATTTTCATTTTCTCTTACTTTTTACTACCGCATTGTACATTGCTCTTTCCTCAACTTTAACCCCGAACCGTGGGGGTTGAAAAGGGGCGGGGAGCTCCCCTCATGGTGCTCTTAGGGGTCAAAGCCCTCGGACTAATTTTTTTTTTTTGGATCGACTTTTGCAGATCTCGTTTGCTCATGCTCGCGATGAGTTTGTTTTGAGTTTGTGATCGATGTGATATTTATATCTGAAAAAAAATGGGGATCCTCGATGCCGATGAACGGAGGGCTGCTGATGATGACGATGCTGATATGAGGATTGCGACTCATGATCGCAATTCTATGTGAGGATTACGACTATGATCGCAGTTCTTTAGTAGAAGACTGCGACTATAATCACAGTCTTTTTATTAATTGAAAGTTAGGCATTTTATAAGAACTGTGATCATTGTTACAATCTCAATACAGGTGAAAAATTATTTTTTTTTTGTGAGGACTGCGATCATGATTGTAGTCCTAATAAAGACTGAAATATAAGATATTTTTGTAAGGATTGTGATGATGATCGTAATCCTATAAAAATAGAAACATGTCTTAATAATGATGATCGCAATCCTATAAAGACTAAAAAATAAGACATTTTTGTGAGGACTGCGATTATGATCGCAATCCTATAAAGAATCAGAAACATGACATTTTTGTGAGGACTGCGACTATAGTCACAGTGCTAAAAAATAAGGCATTTTTGTAAGGACTGTGATCTCATGATCGCAGTCCTTATAAATAGGTCATTTTTATGAGGATCGTGATCATGGTATTTTTATGAGGACTGGGATCTTGGTCGCAGTCATCAGAAATAAGGTACCAACATTCAGCGGTTCATTTTTTTCAAAGCGATTACTGCGGGGGAATTGCGTCTTTCACTGCTAAAAAACGCTTCTGCGCTTGACACGTGGACGCACCTAATTGGCTTAAAAAAAGTGACTGAAGCGAATAAAATTATAAAGTTAAGTTTTTTTTCTAATTACAGCCCTTAAAATTTTCCCATTACGTTGTATGATTCTTATTTGATATAAGATTCAAGATGAGGTTAGAACTGTGACGCAATTTCCACCATTGCATCTACTGATGAGTTTAGAAGAGCGCGCGCGTGTGAATTTGAGTCCAATCTAAGAAAGAAATTCAGAGCAATAGCAGCCCAAATTCAAGAGATAAATATTCAATTCAACCAGAACATTAAGGTCAAAGTCCAATTTAAATCCCAAACTATAAACAAAACTATTTAAAATCACGCCCAAGAATCATCTCACTGCAGTTAAATCCTATAACAAATTCAGTTCCCTGAATAAGATCACACAATTAGAAATCATCATGAGACAAAAAACTCCGAAGAAGTTCAGAAAATCACTAACTCTCTGTTGAATCAGATTAGACGACTATTAAGAGAGTTAGTCGACTACTTATAGTTCACCAACTCTCTGTATGCAGGATTATTCGACTAATATATAAGATAAGTCGACTAAACTGAATATGAAACCCTCTGTTGAGTGGACTAGATCGGTCGACTAATCTGCGTCATTGGTCATAGCTACTTCAGCCAGGAATTGACACCACATATAACAGACACCAAAATACTGCTCTAATAGTCAGACCCATTTTGGGAAAAGGCTTGAGCAGTGACTATATATTGTGCAAACAAATATCAAATTTATCAATAATAGTTTATATCGAGAAGTATCTGTACCTCAACCGCCAGCTATGAGAGCTCTCTCAGCTGGCAATTAAAAATTTCAAAAATTTTTCACTCTATTTAGCACTGCGACAACATAGTAGCAGTCCTCACAAAAACACTGCGATCACAGTCCTCACAACAAGACTACGACAACGGTAGAACATCCTCTCACAAAAAATACTGCGACCTGATCCACAAAAAACTACGACATGATAGCGCTGCATGCAGAATCTGTGACTAAGATTCAGCGACGTCACCGCTAGCTGAGAGAACGGCTGAATACATTTTTCTCTTATATCAACACCACTTATAACAATATGAAAATTAATTTTAGCAACCAATATCAGATTAAAATCTTCAGACAGAAAAAAAAAATTGGATACTAGAAATCTGTGTTTCAACGTGACTATAGTAATCAACACATTAGCGTTTCTCCCGTGAACAGAAAGAAATTCAAGTAATCACCATATAGATTTTCTCTCATAATTCATACAGAAACTTATCTGTTTGTCCGTCTTCATTCGAGAGAGAGAGAGAGCAGCATCTTCATCCGTGAGACAGAGAGAGAAACATCGACCCTCTCTTTCTTCTCCTCTCTAAGCTTAGCCTACTGTTCAAGAAATCAAATTAACGACTAAGCACCTTAATAATTAGCCGAAATAGATTGACACAATACATCAGATTCATGAAATTCTGTCAGCTCTATAAAAGAATCCAGTTCAGTAAACTAACAAATCCGAATATTCAAGCATTTCATCAAATTTAGATAAGAAAAAAGATTTAGTAAAACAAATCTGTTGAAAAAAACAAACATGCACAAATAAAGACGAAGAACAGTACAAACTTTTAAGTAAATTCAATTAATAGATGCAAAAAATAGAAATCAATAAATAACCAAAAAAAAAAAAAAAGCACATTAAGAAGCTAAAAAAAGGATCTGCTCGGATACAAAGCAAACGGGAAGAACTTTTGAATGCGATAAATTAGCGCATTAAAATCAAGAGAGAAGGTCGATTCAAACTCCGAGCCGACAAAATCAAAACGGGTGGAGATCCAGCGCGATCCGACTCCGATTCGGTTGATGCAAGGCGGGATCCGCCGCTCCGGCGGCGGTCGGATCGTGGCGTTCCCGACCTGCACCAAGCGAATCAGAAGCGGAGGCGAACCAGAACCAATCGCTCGCTCGCTCGCCCGCCATTAAAAGGTCAAGAAAACCCCTTAACCCTAAAAATCTAATTTTATATTTTACGAAAAGATCCATGAAGAGCTCCACAACGAAGCTTTGGGGATAAGAAAACCCATCTGCATTGCCCGCGGGTTCGGGTCGCCCACCGGAAAGAGATATTTATAGTAGCCGCGACGAAAGAGATCGTGACACGTGGATAAGATCGGCCGAGGTTAACTTTTTTTTACTTTTTCAGGTAAAAAAGTCGGTTTCGAGGTTGAAAAAAAACGGCGACAACTTTTTTGGGAGAGAGATACGGCGGAGGAACTGGAGCTTGCTGCAGGATCCACGGACAGTGAATGATTGAATGGGATAAGATCTTGAGAGAGAGAGAGAGAGAAAGCGAAAATTACACAAATAACTCCTAATTTGTGGATCCTTTTGAAATAATATCATGTATATATATATATTTTTTGAAGCACGTATTATTTTTAACTTTAATAACTTTACTTCATATCTTATGTGACGGGGAAATAAAATCTATACAATACGTATATTTGATGTGTTAATTAATAGATCAAACTATCATAAACTACTTTCACCTAGTCTTATTCATACATTATGTGAGTTGTATGTCTACATGTTGA
>JAVJIF010021419.1:0-56006 GCA_038442645.1 Agave tequilana
CTTTCACGGTATTTGGATAGCACTACCAAATCACCGTACGGTCGAACCGTAGTCAACCAGTACCTTCACAGGATCGTTGAAGTAGCGGTACAAGGACAAATTTCAAACGAATATTTGCCTTTACTCTTCTGGAGGAGCACCCACTGTTGAGGACGATGGAAGGTTGAAGAATATTCTTCTTCAGAAGTCTTAGATTCAGACAACAATTCTATAAAGAATATGTTGAATTTTCTAAGCCTTCTTTCAGAATGACTTTTGCAGAATCTCCGTTGGAAGTCGCTTCGGAAACCGAGTTACGGATTCCCACTTCCCTATTTGGAAGTCACTTCAGAACTCTACTTCCAGTTCTGAACGCAGAAAATTGAAGTTCAGAACTCAGAGAGAGAGAAGAGAAGTTTTTTTGTTGTTGGTGTTGTAGATTGTGTATTCTGTGTGTTTTCAATTGAGAGATTGGAGTGCTTTATATAGCACTCCAAGAGGGGCCAACAGGACTGAAAGATTGCAACCTTTCGTCCCAACCATTGCAACCTTTGGGCGTCCAACTGGTTCGCAACCTTTGGCAGTCCAACTTGTTTGCACCCGTTGGTAGTCCAATTGGTTCGCGACTGTTGGCAGTCCAACTGGTTTGCACCCGTTGGCAGTCCATTGGTTCGCTACTGTTGGTGGTCCAACAAGTTCGCAACCTGACAGCGGAGCGGAGCGGATCCGGTCCGGTTCGGCCCATACTACGAGACCTGATTCAAAAAGAAACCAGGCCAGGTAGGGAACCCGAACCCGAACCCATGCCCATGCCCGAGCCCGAGCCCGGCACGGCCGGCGGCCGCCGGCCGCCGCCGCCGCCAGCGGCGGCGCGCGTGCGCATGCATGCCTGCATGTGCGGGCATAGTTCCCTCCTTTTCGCGCGCGAAAAATCCAAGTACCCAAAGGGCACGCCCTTTGTTCTCAATTTTCTCTATATATACACCACAAACTTCCATCCCACGGCCAATGTGGGACTAAATGCTTTAAGCTACCTTTAGTCCCGTTTTGACTTTGAATTAGGCAATCTTTGGACTTGAATATCTCATTCATTCGAAGTCGGAATTGAACATGTGAATATACCACGTTCAACCCCAATGGAAGGAGAACACACTCCAACCATCATCCAGTTGATTCGATCAACGGATCTCGCCATAATTCAACTCGAAAATTCACCTTTATATTCTTCAATTCCAACAGTTTCCACCACATAAAAATAGTTTTTAAATAACTTATTAACACTTTGTGGGGACCACATTTTTTTATTTATTTATTTTTATCTCCTGTTGTAAAATATTTTGTGTGGTGAAAACTAATTTGTGTAACTAACTTAGTTACACCCTATATGCATGTGTGTTGAAATAGACTTTTGTCCATCCAAAAGATTTGACTGCGAACCCTTTTCACTCAAATTGAACCCTCCGACATTCGAATAATCCATTCCGTTGAAGTTGATCTATGTTGTTTTAAGCATCTATAAACAAAAAAATCAAGTATTTTGAATACTTTTGTCCATCCATCAAGCAGCACAAAATGGACGGCCGAATGTAGTGAGTTAGTTAGATCTATGCCATTAGATATACAAATTCCCGATCCGGCCATCTCACTATGAGTTAAACATTTAAAACCCCAAAAACTAATTTTTGTTAGGTTTTAAATGTTCTACACCGTTAAACTAACTCACTATTTAGGCCATCTGTTTTTCCTACTTGATGCGTGGACAAAAAGTATTCAAAACACTTGATTTTTGATTTAAAGATATTTGAAATAATATAGATCAACTTCAACAGAGTGATCTTATATTCGGATCTCGGAGGGTTGAATTTGAGTGGAGAGGATTCGGGGTCAAATCCTTTTGAAAGTGCACAAGTCTATTTCACTTTTGTCCATACATCAATTAGGGAGAAAATGGATGGCTTAAATAGTGAGTTGGTTAGTTTAACTGTGTAGAACATTTGAAACCTAATAAAAATTGATTTTTAGAGGTTTTAAATGTTTAGATCATAATCAAATTGTCGGATCGAGAATTTGTAGGACTAAAGACATAAATCTAACCAACTCACTACTTTCGGTCGTCCATTTTGCGTCGCTTGATGGATAGGCAAAAAGTATTCAAAACACTTGATCTTTGGTTTATAGATACTTGAAATGATATAGATCAACTTCAAACAGAATGGATCTTGTGTTTGAATGTCGGGGGGTTGAATTTGAGTGGGAAGTATTCGAGTTTAAATCCTTTTGGAAGAACACAAGTCTCTCTCTCTCTCTCTCTGTGTGTGTGTGTGTGTGTGTGTATACACACATAGAGGGTATGTATGTATACATACATACACACACACACACAATATAAATATAGTCTCACATTTATTTGTAACACGCGCGCGCCTACGGACAAACAAAAAGTCATATGATTCGCCCTCTCCTGGGGATGTGGTGTCTGATCTCAATGACTCATCGATGAGTTGCAACAATCATTGTCACCATCTCTTTGCAAGCTCTTACAAAGTAGGTCTGTTGAAAGGTGTCAGAACCTGCAAATTGGAGTTTTGTGAATATTGCGTCATCAGAAATTAGACCAGGGTGAAATTCGGCACATTGACTCACTACACCAAAGAGATTTTGGATTATGTTCACATCGATGTTTGGAAACCTACCAAGACGGTATTTATTGGAGGTAACAACTATTTTGTGACTTTTATAGATGATTATTCTAAGCGATATTGGGTGTATACCATGAAGCACAAAGGAAAGTCCTATAACTGTTTGTGGAGTGGAAGAAGAATATGGAGAAAAGCATGGGAAGGAAGGTCAAGGCGCTCGGTCAGATAACGTAGTTGGGTATAAGAGTGATCTTTCCCTAGAGGTATATCGTGATGAGGGCATAGTAAGACACTTCACAGTAAGGAAAACACCGCAACAAAATAGGATGGCCGAAAAGATGAATAAGACCTCGCTAGAGAAGTTCTGATGTATGTTATCTAATACCGGATTACCAAAGAATTTTTGGCTGAGGTTTTGGCATATGATTGCTATCTCATTAACAGATTGTCTTTGTCTGCGATAGGAGGTAAAACTCCTCTGAAAGTTTGGTGAGAAAAAAACTACTCAGGATTATGATTCGCTAAGGGTATTTGGGTGTCCGACCTACTACCATATTAAGGAAGACAAGTTAGACCCAAGAGCGAATAAAGGTGTGTTCGTAGGATTTAAGAAATGAGTAAAAGGCTATAAGATTTGAGATCCTAGGGACAAGAAGTTTATCCTTAGCAGAGATGTCACATTTGATGAGTCTTCAATGCTGAAGCCTACAGTCTCTCAGCAGGTGGAGATTGAGAAGACCAAATAGATATTGCAGCAGGCGGAGAGTGATGCTACTTCACTGTCTCTAAAAAGATCAGTATTATTGGAGATCATACCCACGGAGAAACAATGTAGTGATCATATAACCGATCAGAATACTGATGATGATGAGGATCAAGGACAGGCTATGAGTGATGTCCGTGAATCCATTACAATTGGAAGAACCAGAAGAAATCCACGCAAGTCTAGTTGGCTTACTACAAATATGATTATGACGTATGCTCTTTCAGTCATTGAAGAGGCAATCTCGTCTACATATAGGAAAGCTGAAATCAGTTCAGAGTCCAAGATGTGGAAGGATGCTATGGTGGAAGAGATGAGTTCTCTATACAAGAACGACACTTGGGAACTGACAGAGTTGCCCAAGGAAAAGAAGGCAATGGCTATAACTGGGTATATGCAAAGAAACAAAGATCTCTCAAAGTTGAGTTTGTACGCTATAAAGCCAGATTGGTAGCTAACGGCTACGCACAATGAGAAGGCATTAATTACAACGAGGTATTTTCACCTGTTGTAAATCACTCGTCGATACAAATTTTGCTGGCACTAGTAGCACAGTATGAGTTGAAACTTGACCAGCTCGATGTGAAAACCGCCTTTCTCCTTGGCGATATTGAAGAGGAGATCTATATGTCTCAGCCGATGGGGTTCAAAACTGTAGGAAAGGAGATTATGATATACAAGCTGAAGAAATCGCTGTATGAATTAAAGCAGTCTCCTAGGCAGTGGTACAAGCGTTTTGATAGCTTCATAAGAGGAAAACGGTACAAACGAAGTCATTATGACCCATGTGTGTATTACAATAAGCTATCCGTGGAGAGTACATCTATCTACTATTGTATGTAGATGATATGCTCATCGCTTCTAAGAGTAGATCCGCAATAGAAAAATTGAAGAAAGTCTTTTCTTTCAAGTTCAAGATGAAGGATCTTGGTGAAGCGAAAAAGGTGCTAGACATGAAGATTGAGCGAGACAGAAAGAGTAGCGAGGTTAGCTTAACACAAAAGGGGTATTTATAGAAGGTACTTTAGAGGTTCAACATCAACGGTGATACAAAATCTGTAAATACACCATTGACCCTCATTTCAAGTTAAAAGCTACCATGTCTCCTTCTACTATTAAAGAACGTGAGTACACGACTCGCATGCTGTAACACTTGCCTTAATTAATCACCTAATTAACACTTTTGAGTGTCTTAGGGAGGTAATGTGGAAACAATAATTCATGTAGGATACCTATACTAAATATTATACCATGCATATACTAGTGTATATATATATATGGGTTTAAATATACACATGCATGTTGACTTTTTATCACCACACTACCCACCATGCTTGTTGGGTACATATGCATCATGAAAGGAGGAGTATGGAGCCTTACCATAGGAGTAAGGTAGTGAGGCAGAGAAATAATTTAGGGGGGATACTTGGCATGATATCATTGAAAGAAGCGAGGTATATAAAGGATAGAAATGCGGAGAAAATTCTCATTTGACTACACTCTCTCTTTCTCTTCATTTTCAACTCCAAAGAATTCCCTCCCTTTCTCCTTTGCAGCGGCCAAGGCCAAAAGCAACCGGAGCCAAGTTTTCTTACCTCTATTTCTTCACTCACTCACTCCCTCTCTCCCTCTCATTCACTTACTATTTCTTCCCTTCCTTTCTCTATACTAAAAAGCCTTCCTTTACCTATATTCTCCTCAAAGACCTAATAGAATATGAAAAAGTGGTGATCTAACATCACCTTAGAGGGATAATTCTTGAAGACAGGGTTGTCCTAGGTTAACAAGTTAGGAAGGTGATTTTGGTAAAAAAGGTAAGCAATCCTTAAGATTACTACACCCCTTTTATACTCTTTAAACTATAAGCTAATTATAATGTTGCTATGATCTTGTAGACTCCATTATAGCCGGTAACCAAGCTTGATAATCGGAAATATTCTCTTTAAGGGTGAGTAGAACATCCAAACTCCAAATTAATAATAGATAGTTGTCAAGTTTGAAGTAGAGCAGAATTGCTAAATTAGAAGTGGATGTGGAGATGAATGATAATACATGTATATGGCTTCTAGATTTTAAGTATGCATTATGGACAATCTTATGGTAAACATGTTGCAGCTATTTCCATATATGCTTACCATTATGCATGATTGATAACTTTATTGTGTGTATACTTGGTAGTCAAATATATGCCTCTTAAGAAGAAATAGTTCTATGAATAAACGTAATACTTGATTTTATGCATATATACGGCTACGCATAAATTAAGATGATATAATGTGTTGGTTACCTTGAAAAGGCTCGCATGTTGTTAACTTAGCAAGTTGTTACTTATACATATTAATGACTTCCATAATGTTGGCATAATGTAAAGTAGAAATCATGAAAATCATTTATGTTGACATTGCTTTATGAATCCTTGCATGTTATTACATGAAAGATATAATTATTGCATATTTGGAGGAAGGGACCGGCTTGAACCGGAGGTGACCGAAGGGGAGAATATTACGATAACGCATAGGATGAAGGGACCGAGTTGAACCGGAGGTGACTGAAGAGGAGAATATTACTTTGAATAATGTATAAGAGGAAGGGACCGGGTTTAACCGGAGGTGACCGAAGGGGGGAGTCCAACTTCATGTTTAACAAGAGTGTAAATGATAAAACTGAAATTTGGTTTATTCTTTATATGGTTAAGATGGGAAAACGCATGTTAAAACTATAAAAATTTCTTTAACATTAGATTCTGTGATGAGTCGACTGATATAGACAAATTCTAACTAGTGTAGTCGGCTAGTCCATGGGCCAAGTCGACTATAGATGTGAGATTCTGTTACGCAAGTCTCTGAAAACCACCTTTAGTCGACTATATAAGATAGGATAGTCGACTAATATTGATTTCAGTCAATAAACAAAGAGTAGACATATTCTTTTGGTCAGAATTAGTCGACTATAGATAGTGATAAGTTGACTTGTACCAAGGTTAGTCGACTATATAGATAGGGTAGTCGACTAGTTGAGTTACAGACAGCCAACAGAGAGTGAATATCTTTTTGGATAGAGCTCAGTCGACTAATAACAGTATTAGTCAATTATAGGAAGAGCAAGTAGATTAATGACAGTATTAGTCGACTATAGGAAGAGCAAGTCGACTAATAAGACCAATCAATGTGTTTTGGTCAAGACTTTCAGTAAATACCTAAAAATATGCAAAATTAGTATAAATTACAATTGTTACCTTTATAATATTTTCCAATAGACATACATAATGGTCGTGCATATATTTGTTGTTTTACTCACTGAGCTGTTAAGCTCATCCTGTTATATTAATCACCTTCATGTTTGGATAAAGGCAAAGAACCCGCTTAAATGGCAAAATACGGGAGATAGGTGGCAGTGGGAGATCATTTTCATCTTTTGGCATGTTTCATCTTATGTATATATTATTTAAGAAACACTATGTAAAACTTCTATGTTGATACTTGCCATGAACTTTTGTAATATATTGAAATGCTTGTGTTATTAGGTGCTTGACTTGAATCTTGTTAATTTTGTGGAGTTTATGGAGTAGTAATGCGTAGGCTATGTTTTCTACCGGGTTGTTAGAACAATGTTGGAACTTGATATAAATCATGCCGAGGTTATATATGCATTTTGAGCGAAAATGTTGCAAAGCCATAAGTAGGCGGGCACTAGCCAAAATTAAAGTGTTGTATCTTGATGGGTCCCAAGCTGAGATTAAGGATAACCAGTGATTATAGTGAAAATGAAAAATATTAAGACTGAGACTGTTACACATGCTGTATGCTAGAGTAGTTGGTAGTTTAATATGTGCAATGGTGTGTATAATGCCTAATTTGTCACAAGCTGTCTCGATGATTAGCAGATATATGCATGATCCTGGTAGGGATCATTAGGAGGCAGTAAAATGGGTTCTACGGTACATCAAAGGTACCATAGACGTTGAATTAGTATTCCAGAAGGATTCTACAGGTAAGCAGGAGTGGGTCGGATATGTTGATTCCGACTATGCAGGAGACCTTGACAAACGTCGGTCTACAACGGGATATGTTTTACATTGTCTCAACCACCGGTGAGTTGGCGCTCTATTCTACAGTCTACCTTTGTATTGTCTACTACAGAGACCAAGTACATGACCATGACAAAGGCTATGAAAGAGACAATATGGCTTCAAGAGTTGCTCAATGACTTGGGGATTGATCAGGATCTGTTGAAGATCAACTGTGATAGCATGAGTGCTATCTATTTAGCAAAAAATCAGGTATATCATGCAAGAACGAAGCACATTGACGTTAAGTTCTACTTTACTTGGGAGATTCTTGATGAAGGTGATATTGAGTTACTAAAGATTCACACAAAAGAGAATCCCGCTGAAATGCTTACCAATGTGGTTTCAGGAGTGAAATTTACACATTGTAAAGAGATGCTCCATATCTTTCCAGTTGCTTGAGCTCGGTGGAGCTCATTTGGATGAACTACGGATGGCTTGATCCCTTGGGTAAGATACGTAAGCAGCCACATAGGTGCCACCCCTATATGTTGAGTTTAGCTCAGATTTGAAAAATCTTCATCGGGATAGAGAATTGTAGGGAGAGAAGAGATAAAAGCTTGATGGAAGAGTTTTTTTAACTCATTGGAAGAGATAGTGCAGCGATCGGAGTCCAAAAGAAGCGAGAGCACAATCCATATGTAGCCAGAACAGAAGGCCGGTCGACCGCTTGGTCGACCGACATGCACAGGATGGTGCACAACAACAATTCGGTCGACCGACTGCACGACCCAGTTTCTGTTGGGGTTCAATCGATCGTTCGGTCGACCGACTGGCACAAACTCAGTTGACCGACCGGTTGACCGAAGGAAGGGTCAGTCGACCGGAGCGGTCGACCGACAGTCTGATCTGCTTGTCCTATTAGGATTCAAACTCCGTTTCTGATCCGGAGTTGAATCCAGTTGAGGTTTCCTAAAACTCTAAGACTTTATGGCTATAAATTAAGGGGTATAGCCCCATGAATTGTAACATTGTTGAATCAATAAGATCTCGTCTCCCTTGTCCCGAGGGCGTAGGCCAATTGTCAAACCTCGCTAAATATTGTGTTTGACTTTCTCTCTTATTTATTTGTTCTTATCTTTTGGGTACTTCTCTGGTGTATCTCTCTCTGTTACCTAGGGTTTCTCATTGGTTGTTGCACTTGGGCGCAACATGAGATACATCCAAGGTCTGTTGAATTTAGCGAAGAACAAGATAATTAATCGAATTTGAAGATCATATTGTTTTTCAATTACACAATTAACAACAAAATTGGAACTATCTGCCTTACTGCAAAGATGCCGTTGTCGTGGATTTGCAGGGACTACTACAGTTGGGCATCGAAAGGGTGTCGTCCAGGGAAGAAAACGGTACAGGTAGTTGATTGTGAGCCGATGAGAATCATCTATTATGAACTTCACAACTGCAGGGATCGTGATGCAGCGGAAGCAGGCAGGGATTGGGTCGGACCAGTTTGCATTTCTTCTTTGGGCTCAAATTTACTATGTCGTTGTCCGCTCACAGCCCAGTTAAATTGGACCCGACCCAGCCCAAATTATCCGCTCACCCGACATGGGGCAATTTAGACAATTTCCCAAACCCAACAACACCCCTCCAGATAAAATCCCACCCGCTCCGCAAACCCTAGCCCGCGGGGTTTCCATTCGCTCTCTGAATCTCTCTGCCGCCGTTAGAAGAAGAAGAAGAAGAAGAAGAAGCAGAGGTCAAGGATGCCGGCCGGCCACGGTCTCCGCGCTCGGACCCGCGACCTGTTCGCCCGGGCGTTCAGGAAGAAGGGGTACATTCCGTTGACGACGTACCTGAGGACGTACAAGATCGGCGACTACGTGGACGTCAAGGTTAACGGTGCCGTCCACAAGGGGATGCCCCACAAGTTCTACCATGGCCGCACCGGCAAGGTCTGGAACGTCACCAAGCGCGCCATTGGAGTCGAGATCAACAAGCAGGTATACAAATATATATATAGATTTGTTTTTCTGAGATCTGATGTTGTTTGATTTTTGTTGAAATTTTGGTGTTATTGCTTGAGATTTGGGTTTCCGATGCTTCGATTGGTGAAAGATCGCATCTTTTTGTGCTTGTCTTCTGCTTTACTGATTTAGTGGGTTAAAAGTATGTGTTGGTGCTAAATGGTAGTTTTTTTTGTATCAAGAATGGTTAGAATTAGTTAAGTTTTTTGTTATTTGATTGAATGACATCAATGCGCTATGCAGCACATTATGTTTTGGTTATTTGAATGTGTGCTGAAGATTGCAATATGCAGTTTATATATTGTATGACACCCTAATATGTGGGGATTTGACTGTGATATCAATGGGCTTGCTGATTTACTTAGTAGGAGGGCCCAAAGAGTGAGGGTTGGATGGGGGAGGGTATGGAGACTGCTGTTGTCATTATAATTACATCCATTTTAATGATATCTAGGGCCTGGCTATTGGAAGAGTGGAAGAGAAACGTTGGGGAAGAAGGGAAGAAAGGAAGAGGGGAAAAAACCCTCAACTGGCTCTCTCTCTCTCTCTCTCTCTCTCTCTCTCTCATGCTGCCTAGATCCTTGTGCCCCCCATCAGCAGCCAAAATGAGGGGAAGAAGCCCCTCATCTGCCATGTTAGCCGACGGCTGGAGGAAGAGCTTGCTCTTCCTCCAGCAAACAATCAGCCCTCCCACCTCCCCGGCCACGTGTCAAGCCATCATTGGCCATCTCCCTTTTCTTCCTCCCTTTTTCTCTCTCATGTTGCAAAACAATCAGGCCCCTAGTTTCGAAATTGATGCTAGTTCGTGAAGAAACATTGATGTTGAAACTTTTGAAGGCTTAAGTTCTCATTTTGAGAATATATGAATATTGTTCCAGGTTCAGATTATGTATAATCTTGTTTTATTTTAATAGATTACATCACATAATGTTTTTTCTGCCCATGTTAATTTCCTAAAGTACCACTATGTTGTAAACCTTTCAGTGTTATATATTAAATTTTAATTTGCATGCTGGAACTTTTCTCTTGCAGCAGTCTGTTGGACCCTAATGTGCCTAACCTATTACAGTTGTCTATGTAGTGGTGTTATTATAGAACAAATTAAGTTTGGTGTGTCACGAAATTGTGTTAAATAGAGATTGGCAAATTGATCTTTCAAAACAGAAGAAAGTAAAGAGTTTTTGGTACAGTGTTCAAAGACTCGACCGAGTCGTATCTGACTCGACGAGCTTCGAGACGACTCGGAGGCCCGAGTCAGTAGACTCAGCCCAAGGTCGATCGGATCGGCCTCGACTTGGAGTCGAATCAGCCAAGTCTTCCTTGACTCGGTTGAGTCGGCCGATTCGACTCCGAGTCAAGGCCGATCCGGGCTCGACTTTGTTCGCCCATGACGGTTGCCTATAAAGTGAGGAAAAAAAGAAAAAAAAAAACCAGATTTACCTCTCCGATCGCCCGATCATCGACTCGCTGGTGCTCCTTAGCTCACTGGTGCTTATTCGATCGCATCCAGGTACCACTCTCTTTCCCTCTCCGTCTCCGATCACTCCCTCTCCCTTTGTCCTTTCTCTCCCCCTCAGTCTCTCTGTCTCTCCCTCTTTTGATCACTCCCTCTCCCTCTGACCTCTCTTTCCTTCAGTCTCTATATCCTCTCTCCCCTTCTTTCTCCATCTCTTTCTCCCTCTTCGTCTTTCCCCCGTTGTTTCTCTCCCAGCTCTCTCTCCCTCTGTCCCTCTCCCAGCCATGGTTCAAAGTCTCGGTCTCGGCCGTCGACTCGGCCGGCACCGAGACGGATCGGTCTCGGCGACTCGGATCGGACTCGGACGATACGCGCAAAACGCTACATAGAATGCCAAAAAAATTATGAAAAATTCATGACAAATCATAAAAAATTGTAGATATCAAAATTCATGTATCAAAATTAAACTGAGGGAGAGAGGAACAGAGAGAGGGAGAGAGACGGAGACAGAGGGGAGAGAGGGAGACACAGTCACACAGAGGAGGAGAGAGAGACGGAGACAGAGGGGAGAGAGGGAGACACAGTCACACAGAGGAGAGAGAGAGAGACGGAGAGAGGGAGAGAGAGGGTCAGAGAGAGACAGAGAGGGAGAGGGGGAGAGAGAGACTGAGAAGGAGAGGGAGAGAGTCCGACAGAGATAGAGAGAGACGGAGATAGAGAGGGACAGAGAGAGACGGAGACAGAGAGGGAGAAAGAGGGACAGAGAGAGACTAAGAGGGAGAGGGAGAGAGTCCGACAGAGAGAGAGATACAGAGGGAGAGAGAGAGTCCGACAGAGAGAGAGACAGAGAGACGGAGAGAGAGAGTCCGACAGAGAGACAGAGAGAGACAGAGAGAGACGGAGAGAGAGACTGAGAGGGAGAAAGTCCGACAGGGAGAGAGAGAGACAGAGAGAGACGGAGGGAGAGAGACAGAGAGAGAGTCGCTGCGGGAGAGAGAGACGGAGAGAGAGAGAGACAGAGTGAGAGTCGCTGCGGGAGAGAGAGACGGAGAAAGAGAGGGAGAATTATCTGCAGACGGCGACGGCGACGGCGACACGGGGGGACGGCGAGCGCGCGAGAGAGAGAGATCAGATCTAATCTCTCTCTCCCTCAGCGCTTTTTATCGGGGGGGTCACGGGCGCCGAGTCTACCCGGATCGCGTCCGAGTCGGACTTGATCCGGTCTGACTCGGCGATCTTCGGGCGACTCGGGCCTCCGAGTCATATCGGAGGTGGCCGAGTCGGATACGACTCGGCCGATACTTCGAACAGTGCTCCCAGCTTTCTCCATCTCTCGCCCCCTCTGTCCTCTCCTCCCTATGTCCTCTCTCTCCCAGCTATCTCTGTCCCTCTTTCTTCGTCTCTCTCCCCCCCTCTCCCCCCCAGTCTCTCTATTTAACAGTTTTTTAAATTTAATTTAGTTTAAATTAGTTTAATTTAATTTAATTTAGTGATTTTATTTAAGTTAGGTAATTTAGTAATTTTTTGAAAGGTAAATTAATTTAGTTTAATTTAGTTTAGTTTAATTTAATTTAATTTAGTATAATTTAATTTAGTGATTTTATTAAAGTTAGGTAATTTAGTAATTTTATTGAAGTTAGGTAAATTAATTTAAATTAAGTTAGGTAGTTTAGTAATTTTATTTAATTTAGTAAATATAATATATAGTAAATTTAATTTATTTTAAGTAGTTATGATGTGATTTAGTTAATTTAGTTATTTTTGTTTTAATTTAGTTAATTTTAGTTTTAATTTAATTTAACATATAATTTTTTAAATTTCAGTATGGCTCTAAAGCAACACGATATTAGATGGGAACATGGTACCCCTGTTGGTGAAAGTAGAAAACATGTGAAGTATGATTATTGTGGGAAACAAGTTCATGGTGGTATCATTAGATTATAGCACATGTACCTGGTCAGGTGGAAGAATGCTTGCAAGTACCAAAAGAAGTCTCAAATAACGAGACAATATCTTTCTGAAGGTAGCAAAGAAAGAGCGATCATAAAATCTAAGAAAAAGCGATTATGAAATCTTTTAGTCAGGAAGATTTTTATGATGTGACCGATGAAGATTCTGAAAATGAAATTGAAGAAGTTGGCGGTTTGAAAGAAGTTGAAAGAAGACTATGAAAGAAAGTCGTGAAATGACTTGGAGATCGGCATAAGGTCATACAAGAGATATTGATGGCAGTAGTTTGCAGCCTTCAGGATCAGGGATCAAGCATGGATTGCGTCGGAGTTTTACCACTAGAGAAAGCTGAAATTTCAGCTGTGGTATTAATCCTTGCATGTTCCCAACAAAATAGAAATCAATTAAAAGCATGTTTTCAACTGAAAATATTAAAAAAGTTAAAAAAATTCATGGCGAAATTCTTTTACTACAATGCATTACCATTCAATGCAACTGATAGTGGTCCTTACTACCAAGTTATGATTAATACTATTGCGGAGGCAGACCTAGGTGTAAAAGGCCCTATAAGGTACCAGATTGGTAATTTTTATTTGTTTGAGGAGATGAAAGAAATTAAATTCTATATTGCTTCAATAAAAGCAAAATGGTTGCAGTATTGTTGCACAATCATGTGTGATGGCTGGAGTTCCTGGAATAAAAAGCTTATTATTAATTTCATGATTTATTGTGATAGAAACATGATCTATCATACTTCTGTTGATTCTACTAATATCTCGAAGGCTGCTGATTATATACTCTCTAATGGATAAAGTTGTTGATAAAGTTGGTGAAGAAAATATCGTGAGGTTGTAACAGACAACGAGGCAAGTTTCAAAGCAGCTGGTCGCTTGTTGATGGAGAAGATAAAACATTTGTTTTGGTCTCCATGTGCAGTACATTGTATTGATTTGATGCTTGAAGATATTGGCTCAATGAAATCAATCAAGGAGACATTAGATGATGCTAAGATGATCACATCATTCATTTATAATAGCCTCAAAGTGGTGAATTTAATGAAGCTATTTAGCAGAGATAGAGATTTGTTGAGATCAGGTATAACACGATTTGCCACCGAGTTTATTTCTATTGAAAGCTTTATTCGCTATGAAGAAGATTTGCAAAGAATGTGTACAACAACCGAATAGCGTGAATTCAACAAGGAAAGTAATAGAAAAAGTGTGAGAGATAAGATTTCTAATCTCATTCTGGCTGACTGGTTCTGGAAGAAGGCAAGAGAGGTCCAAAATATTATGGATCCTCTTGTCAGAGTCTTGAAGATAGTGGTTTAGAAAAAACTTACATTATCTATTATCTATGAAGCTATAAATAGAGCAAATTTAGCTATAAAGGCATTAAATAAGAATTGAAAGAAGTACTGGGATATCATTGATAAAAGATGGGAGGGACAATTGCATAGATACTTGCATGCTGCTGGTAATTTATTTGCCTAAAAATCATATTTGTTGACTAGAAATTAATACTGTCACATTATAACAATCATGTGTTTACATTATTGCACATATTTTTTAAATCCAGCACTACAATATTCAAAAAACTTTTCTACATGTCCAGAAGAGAAATGGATTAAAGGAGGTCATTAAAAGATTGGAGCCGAATTTGAATAAACAAGAGCTATTAATAAGGTAATAATAAATTTTTTATTCCATTGATATAATGTTATGAAAATATTAACGCTTATGATTTAGATTCTCACAGATAAATTATTTGTGAATGGAGTTGGAGAATTTGGAAGCTCACTGACTAGAGCGGTGCAACAATCTCTTCCAGCTGATTGGTGGATTAATTATGGCGAAGAAGCTTCCAATCTGCAAAAAATTGATGTTCTTTATCTGGTTGTGAAAGAAATTGGAGCACATGGTCGCAATTTCATATAAAATTGCGCAACCGGTTGGCAATGAAAAGTTGCATAAACTAGTGTTTGTGCATTATAATATGCGGTTGCAAGTAAAAAACTTGACACGTAATAGCGACTGATGATTTTTACAACCCAATTGATATGAACAATATTTTCAATGATGATGATATATTGCATGAGTGAATTCGAGAGGGAGAACAACCGATGTTACCACCAGATGACTTAAGTTGGTTGGATGAAGGTATTTGTCGTAGTGACGAAAGTGGCGGTGACGAAGACGACGATGGTGATGGCGGTGATGATTATGGCGGTAATGGCGGTGACGATGGTGATGATGATGATGATGATGGCGGTGATGGCGGTGATTATGAAGAGACTCATGGCGTTGGTTAATGCCAACGATGTGGTGCTATGACATGTGATTCAGAGTATTATGTCACACAAGATACAAATTATGGAAGCCGAGCGGGGATTTCACAACAGCGCAGGCATTTGGATCGGTTGGTTGATTTGAATTTTAGCGATGATTATTTGAGTGGACATGATACTACTCACATGGTTATCATAGTCTTGAAGGCTATTTATAGGGGTTGGGTTTGACATCTGGCCAACATTCTAGCACTGGTGACTATTCTATTAGCAGCGCTGAACATCGAGGTTTTGGGTATTATCACTATAGAGCTGATATTTCACAACCCATACCACCATATTACTATGATGTTGGATCCTCTAGCCAATCATCTCAGCTTATAAGATTTCACTCACAAACATGTTATTATCCTTATAGAAACTATATAAGTGATTTTTATACTTATCGCGTGGATGATGATAATGATGATTTTATGTCTCGTCGCAATTCAATGTGAAAATGACTGCATTAGCAGGTACTTATGAATTATTTTGTGCAATTTACTATATTATGCATATATTTTGATATGTTTCTACTGACAATGCTTGTATTTATGATTTTACTTTATGTTTTGTGTGCTAGGTGATATGTTTTGAATATGTGATACATGAATATTCATGTCTACATTTTAAAAAATTTGTCATGATTTTTTTAATAATTTTTGAGATTTCTATTTAGCGTTTTGCGCGTATCGTCCGAGTCTGATTTGAGTCGCTGAAACTGATCCATCTCGGTGCCGGTCGTGTTGGCGGCCGAGATCGCGACTTTGAACCATGTGTTAGATGCACTCAAAATTCTTTTTATGCTGAAGAATGTGAGAGCTTATATTCACCAGTTTATTGGTTCATGTCTGTTAAGACTAGAACTGTTGGTAATTTGTTTGTTTATTCCTATTAGGTATTTTCTCTTCAACTACATGGTAGATCAAAACACACAATTTACTTTCTTTTAAAGAGAACGAATAGTTTTTTTTGCTTTATGGAAGTTTATTGTCCCTGAAACATGTTGAAATCGTGATGTGCAGGGGAGCTATACTTATGTATAGTGTCTCATTTCTGGATATACGGTGGTTGTGTTGAATCCATGTGCTTATCTAGTTATTTTCCTACGGATGTGCCCTTTATGGTGTATAATTATTTGGAAAGCTTTGACTTATTTTACCTTTTGACTAACCTACCTTGTGTTAAAAAAAAATGCTGGTTAAACCTATGTTTAGACTGTTAATATTTTCTTTTGCTCACTACTAATGTCTGTTGAGCAGTTAATAAGAATCATGTTATTGTTGATCATAAAAGGTGATTATAGTATATGCTATAACTTGAAAGTTGATGAAGCCATGAAGGAGAGAATAGGATTGTACTAGTAATGTATACGGTGTTGTCTTGGTCAATTGTTTTTTGTGTTTATCTGGTTACAAACGCACTCCAATTGTGTTGTTGTCTGTCCATTTATTCTGTTTTTTGAAATCAAGTGGTGAATCAATAGAAGCAAGATGAGTTTAGACTAGTTAGTACCTTGGATAGCATGAGAACACTGCTTATTTGATTTATAGAATTGGTAGTAACTATTACAAAGAAAAAAAAAACAGTAATGTTTTTCGCTCCTGCTAGATGATGTGGGTTAATACACGTTACTATTATCTTTCAGGTGGGCAACAGAATCATCAGGAAGCGTATACATGTGCGAGTGGAGCACGTGCAGCCATCCAGGTGCACTGAGGACTTCCGTCTGAGGAAGATCAAGAATGACAAGCTGAAGGCCGAGGCCAAGGCCCGTGGTGAGGTAATCAGCACAAAGAGGCAGCCAGAGGGACCCAAGCCCGGTTTCATGGTTGAGGGCGCCACATTGGAGACTGTGACTCCCATTCCTTACGATGTGGTTAACGATCTCAAGGGAGGTTACTAGATTAATACTGGATTCAGCTTGTCCTTGCAATGGTGGTTTTATCCCTGTGATAGTTGTCGAGCAGTTATGTTTTTGTTATCCAATTTTTGAATACCCTAGAAAGTCTTCCAAGTTGGTGTTAGCGAAGAGCTGAAATACTTTTGTGCCTTCCTTTGTGGAATCCATCTCTGTTTTTAAGTTTTGGATGTTTAGTTTAAAATTTGGTGAGATGAGGAATTCTATTTGCAAAACAATTCTTGGGTTATTTGTCAGTAGGTACACATTTTTTTATATTTTGTTTTGGAACAAAACTATATTTGCGACACATTTAGAGATTTGAATCAGTTTGTGGTTGCTGTCTCATGGATTCAATGACTGAGTCAATTTTGAGATTTATTTGGTTTGTCCTCTGCTGGTTAAAAGTTACATATTTAGAAACTGCCAATGTAAATTTCGGAAGATTTGAGACTGACAGATTTGAGTCCTTGGATGTCTCATATGTGTTATTGTATCCATTAAATTTTCTTTCTGAGAAAAGTTTTGTCTATACATTTTTGATGCAACACATTCTTCTACACAGGACGATTTTTAGCATCAGGAAATAATTAATATCATTCAGCGGGTTTATCGGAGTAAGTATAGTATGTTGAAATCATGTTAAAAAAAACTACTTTTTAGTAATGGCACCTGTTTTTTTTTTTAAATTTCGTATGTACTCTTGACATTTTCATATTTTCATATTGACATTTTCATATTTCCGTATTGGCGCCTCAAATTTTATAAGCTTGGACAAAACTCTTCTCTGTTAGTTGTTGTCTAGTTTGTAACAGTAGATAGATGAAAATACACTATTCTTCAAATTTTACAACTCATCTTAGGTCTCATTCGCATATATTTTTAGCTCTCAAACTTGTCAACTCATCTCTGGTCTCATTCTCTTTGCTGTCGGTTTTGTAACGGTACAAGGGTTTTTAAGTATTTAAATCATCTTGAAATGGTCGGATCGAGAATTTATTTGTCTAAAGATGTAGATATAAACAATATGCTATTTTCACTTTGCGCCTATTTAATGGATGGATAAAAAATATTCAAAATACATGATTTTTGATTTTGAGTTGCTTGAAATAATGTGGATCAATTTTAACTGAGTAGATATTACATTCGAATGGTTATATTTGAGTGAGAAAAATTCGGCCTCGAATCTTTTCGGAATGACACAACTCACAAGGCTATATGTACATACGCACCAATTTGATTCATTCTCATTTGTTTTATCTTTTCTTGAAGGCCCGAATAATCTTTCAATTGAATAAAATGGTGAGAGGTATTCCCACAGATTTTCACTAAAAAGCTTTTTCACTGAACAACTTAGAAGTAGATAAATTTTCAATTTAAAACAAGGGTGCCTGAATACTTCACAGATCCTTTAGAAGACACTGAAGTGATGAAGATTGGAGACAAACATGAAATTATATTTGATTTGAAATTAGACAACAAAGGAACTGTCAAGAACATAAAACTGAGTTCAAATCACGGGATCAGATGCACGAGAGATGAATCATGATTGCCAAATTTAAAATTGAGTTCAAAATACAGAACCTGTTACCACTGTACATTTGACAGAAAAGAGAACGCTATGGGGTAAAGAGAACAACAGTTCCTATCCTACCAAAAACCTAATTGTCGATATCTATACGGGGACGCTGCCAAGGATGTCCATGCTCGCTCACGCTCCCTTTTGATCTATAAAATGCCTCTTTCTTCTTCCTCTTGGCTCGCAGAGCACCCGAATGACTGTAACCCGCCAAGGATTCTCCTCTTCCCACCAAGCCAGACGCGGAATGCGGCCTCTGCATTCCTTCCCTTGAATCCGAACTGTATTCCAGGTTTAGGAAGAAAGAAGAGGCATGACCGTAAGGGCCATAAGCCAATGGAGGCGAATCCCCGCTCCACCAACTGCTCTCAGGGCCAAAATCCCCCTTAAATTCGCAGTCTGGACCAAACGAAGACGACTCCTTCTGACTGCAAGAATCTTCGCAGCACGCCTCTTCCTTGTTGCTGCAAATCAGCTTCAGTGCTTGCACGACTTCTCCCATGAACGGCCTCTGCGATTGCTCACCATGAATACACATGGAAGCCACAGCGGCCACTTTGGCAACATTGTCAAAGTCACAATTTCCTCGCAAGAAGGGGTCTAGCAGTTGCTCCAGCCCTTCTCTGGTCCCCAGAAGAGGGCGGGCCCAGACTACAAGGTTCTCTGGATCCTGAAGGTCAGATACATGCACGGGCTTGCGACCTGATAGAAGTTCTAGAAGCACGACCCCGTAGCTGTAGACGTCACTCTTGATGAGGAGGTGACCTGTCATTGCATACTCAGGGGCTACGTATCTGTACAAAAGAATCACAAGACAAGAAATTATCAGGCATCCAATATAACCTAACTTACATCATATTGTTGGCATGCAAAGTGCAAATCCAAGCAAAAAGCTAAATAATGATTTTGGTGAAACACGTTAAGAAATACTCTTGCAGTTCTATTTAAGATACAAGGGGAAATATTCCATAATTTTAGAGATGGGCAAAGAATTAGGATAGAGATTAGGGCATTACATGGAACCTAGTGGATCAATGAAAGTTCATTCAGTTGGAGTTCCCAGTATGTGCCACTACCACTACCAATGAGTTGGAAACCAACCAGTTCCAGCAGTGGTCTATATGTTCCCGTATCCATGGTCCACAGCAGTTGAACATGACAAAATTTGTGTTGTAACTCTAATAAGGCAAAAGTGGACCTAATTTCACCCCCAGCTTTGCTATGTAAAAAGATAAGAATTTGAATCTTTTACCGTTGGTTTTGAAGATTATTGTCTTTGTGAATGGTTCATTACTTTGTTAAAAAGGTCACTATGTACATGCAAATCTATAGAATAGATACTAAATTTTAGTTCATGTTAAATATAATCCCACTCACATAACAATGCTAACCTTTTTTAAAAAAAATTAAATAAATTTATATTCAAAACCGAATAATTTATGTAAAATCTTTTGGTGTATTTCATTTATGTTTAAAATTTTAATTCTACGTAATAGAGGCTAATTTTCACTATGACATGCCATAATGGTTCCTGCCATGGTAGTCATGGCGGATAACTGCTGCGTAAAACTTCAGCACTCCATTTAAGTTGAGCATGAGAAACAATTCACAGGACAAGTAATGCTGAAAATCAGAGCTTTTGAAGCTATGAAGGGTATAAATTTGACTGTTATATAAAATAAGCAAACCCCTGGTGCAAAATGTCCAAGTTCTCAACATGTCCAAATATAAACCCTCCGGCAGGCAGTGCCATGGATAACAGCACAAAAGGGAACAAGAAAGCATAAAGATCCATGAGAAAAAGAGGTTTAAATAAAAACATATCTTCCGTTTATAGAGGTTTGCCCAGCAGAAACTACAGTCAGGTATGCGCTTCTAATATCCATATATAGATGGAACCAATTATGACCATATGAATGTGAAGAAAACAACTAACAAACAGTCGCCATAGATTAGTTCGAATGCCACAAAAATATGCCTAAAACCTGAACAGCTAGTTTTACTTTCCTCTTAAATAATGCTGAATGGAGTATATTGTGAAGCAATTAGATTAAAAAAAATAATGAACCAACAGCACTCTGCTAACAACTGCAATGATATGAGAATGGATCCTGCACCCATCATTTCCCTTGAACTCACTGAGACGCATGCTAGAAAAATTGAACTTCATGCATCAAGCAACATGGTAATGCAAAATCCATCATCATGTCATTATTGCTATGTTATGGTTGGAAATAACTTACCCAAAAGTTCCCATAACCCTAGTAGAAACATGATGACTTCCTTCTGATGCTTCCCTTGCCAAGCCGAAATCTGAAACTTTTGGAGTGAAATCTTCCTCTAACAATATATTACTGGCCTTAAAATCTCTGTGTATGACACGAGGATTAGAATCCTCATGAAGGTATGCCAGGGCTCTTGCTGCACCAAGGGCAATCTTCATACGAGAATCCCAGTCTAGGGGTCCCTTTCCCTTATCGGCGCCTGAAATATTACATTATGTAAGATCATAGTAGTTGGTAGTAAAATAGGTGGAATTTCACTCGAAGAAAAGAAAATTTTGCCAAAGTTTTGGGAGTCAGAATTAGAAAATCATTAGTTCATAATAATAATAAAAAAATAGATACAGGAAGACATCTGAGAAAAACAGGCATGTTGAAAGGTGACAGAAACAAAAAGGACATCGACCATATTTTCTACAAAAGGTAGGTTCAAACAAAGAAAGTCATAAGATATTTAATACATGGATAACTTGTAAATAAGTGCATAGGATAAATAATTGGTAACCAGATTGTCATTTGATTGATCAGTCAGTGAAAAATCATGAATAATCCGGAGTCCTTCACATAATTGGAAAGATATTGAACATGTGCTTAAAACTTCTAAACTAACGTGTGGAAACAGCTGATCACACATGCACATGCATTATAGGCAATAGAATTCATGAATAAAGTCGCAATAAAATGAGTCATGTCTAATGCTTTTCACATACAACTGTCAAAATATTCAAACAAAAATAAAACAAGGCAAAAGGAAAACCTCAGAACAAACTGTAGTAAGACCAGGTGATACTGCAATTATCAGGAATTTGTAGGATTGATGGGAATGCCATAGATGGAGTTGTCACAGTACAACCAACAGTGTATGAATACATACCATGAAGATGGGACTCAACACTTCCATTGCGAACAAGCTCATAGACAAGGCAACGACTGTGTCCTTCGATGCATATACCAATCAACTTGACAAGATTCCGGTGATGGAGTCGGCTAAGCATTTCTACTTCTGAAATAAACTCACGTTCATGATCTCTATCCTGGTCTAGCCTTTTAAGCAACTTAACAGCAACATCACTTCCATCTTCCATTATCCCATGGTAAACACAACCAGAGCCACCTTCACCCAATTTTCTCCTAGTGTTGAACTCATCTGTGGCCTTCTCAAGCTCGGCCATTGAGAAAGTCCTCACAGCGAGTGGACAAGTAGCCATGGTGGAAAGGAAGGACATAGACCTTGAGCTTGCCACACTACTTGGTATTATAGATCGGATTCCTGCATTACTAGACATATTACTTTAGTTATATAATAAACGCTTCTGAAAATAATCTAGAGTGTACATGATGTACCTAAAAGAGACTGCAGAGTACATGTGATATATCCTAAATTAGTCAAATTTGCAAAACAGATACCCAGCACCGAAGAACATAAATAAGTAAAAACAAACAGAATAAACTCAAGGAAGAAAATTATTTAAACGAGAAAATACACTTTGTCCTGTCACTTTTAACCACAACAACACAGTAACTAACTTAAACTGCAATATTTTAATCTTGAATTTGTATGGTTTTGTGTGACCCAGCAGCATGATGCACAAAAAATAACCAGCCCAATACGCATGTTTTCACATAGTAAGAAAACAGAAACTAGATCTATCATGTTGATGATATCATCTGAACAGATATTCATTTGTCTTCTATTTTCCCAAAACTAGTAAATAGAACAAGTGTTGAATGGTGTACGTGTGACCCTGCAGCAGGACGCACAAAAAATAACCAAGCCCAACACATGTTTTCACGTAGCCACATGTTTTCACGTAGCAAGACAACGAAAACTAGGTCCATCATGTTGATGATATCATCTGAATAGAGCTTCATTTGTCTTCTGTTTCCTCAAAACTAGTAAATAGATCAACCTGGTCAGTATTAGAGATGATTTCTTTATTCTTACTCGGCCGCAGTATGCACAATACCTAAAATGTCAGTGTTGCATTAGGCGAACAATTCAAACTAAACAACATTCACACAGTCAAACAATCTTAGTCTTATATTACACAACAACAACAACAACAACACAATCTTTATCCAAACTTTTGGACTGGTTCTGATAGAGAAACAAAGAGAGATCTGTCTTTGATGCATTTTTAATGTAAAATTTTAGTGAATTTTTAGTGTAAATTTTTTAATGCATTTTTAGTGTGCATTTTTAGTGTGCATTTTTCAATATCTTGAAATACAAAAAAAAAAAGAATACATCTATAATTATGCACCTCACTGAAGTATGTGCCTCACTGAATACATTCATAATACAACAATATAAGAAAAGAATGCATCCATACAAAGAAGAAATACATAATACGTCCATTTATAGAAAAGAATACATTCATAATATATCCATACAAAAAGAAAAAATATGCGCTTCAATGAAGTGAGGCGATTGCCTCGCCTTGCGCCTTGCGCTTCGTGTGCGCTGGATCTTTTGCGCCTCACACTACGCCTCGCGCCTCGATAACACTGGTTCTGAACTCTAATGATCCATTTCAATTATCTATGACTAAAGAATAGAAATGCAAATCAAGTTCAAGTCAGATTGGATTTAAGATCTATATATCTATCTTGATGCTTGGATATATTATCCTATCAAGTTGTGCACCTATCACGACAGAGACAACCTAACGAACTTTTGATATGTAGCATGCAAAACTTTATTGTCTTGGCTTTAAGACTGCTTGTTCATCGTTTATTCCCAATTTCCTACTGAGGCTCATCCTCCATGAAAGCAAGCCTAATGAAGCTTAATCAATCCCCTTCTCAGAGCTTCAATCCTGATTATAGGTATTTCCGTCTCTTCCTTCAGCAATAATATCAAGCGGTCATAGTTTCAAATATTGGCCAATTCCGATATATATCGACAAAATCGTATCAGTTTTGAGGACCCTGAAATAATTTTAAACCTATTAAATATCGACTGATATCAGAGTTGATATGACAGATGTAGATGCTAAAAATCATTGACTAATACCAATAACAATACTAAGATTTTTAAACCATGGTCAAGACATTGTCTCATGACTCACTAAAGCATGGTTTAAAATCTCAGTATCGATATCAGTATCAATATTGGCAATATGGATAGTCAATATCGGCTATTTTAGTCGTATTGGCAATTTTTGGCCTCAATATCAGCCGATATTATAGGACTAATAATCGTATCGGGTACCTCAACTTCCGATATTGCCGATATGTAATGAAGTCGACGAGTATTTGAAACCATGCACTAAAGCTTCTCAAATTGTTTTGTTTGGTAACTTGTGTTCAATTTTTAGAGTTTCATAGAAGATTGCATGTCTTAACAAGTTATTTCTAGCAGACTAATTAATTCAACATTCTAAGTTGTACATGCCCATTCTATGTGTTTCCTTTTAGACACACATCAACACAAGGTTTTCGACCTTATCCATAAAAGAATGAAATTCTCATTCAACTCATTAGAGATGAACAGGTGTCCTAAAAGAAATTTCCCACCTTATCCAGACAACATCATATCTCTATTTTTGCTTTGGTCATCCCCCCCCCCCCCCTGCCCCTCGTAATGAAATAAAAGAATAAATAAAATTCCATGTCTTTTTTTTACAAGTCACCATAAGGTATCTCATGCATCCATTACACAAAGGATGTTTGTATTAACCCCTATCGTTCAGGGTCTTTTCTGGTGTCACTTTGGGAAGGCTGCCTGTAAGGCATGCTACAAATAAAGCCTTTAAATATCTGGGAGTCGCCACCATATTCTATATTGGGGACTTGGAATTAGGATTCAAGAGCTACAAAGTTGCATAACCCATATCTCCTATGTGTTCTGTTTTAGTGGAATCATATAGCTGTTGCCACCCATAGACGTAGGCCATTGTGCCCCACCAGTCAATTGTTGTGTTTTTGTGTTGCTTTCCTCCCATATTTTCGACTTGTCTTGAGTTGCTATGAATTCGATTGTAGGCTCCATGACATTAGGTTTAACGGTATTTGGCCAAAGGTTCTTCTGATATTTGTTGTTCTACTCCATGAGTATCTTCCATAAGCATGATTTCATGCATATTTCTTATTCAATACAAGGTAATTCTCTCTTTAACAGAATTGTATGACAGCCTTTACAGCAGCAGCTAATATAGTTTGTCTTGTGTTGCTATGAATTTCATTCCATCCGCAATGGCATTAGGTTTAACGTATTTGGCCAAAGCTCCTAATATTTGCTGCTTCTCCTCCAAAAATATCTTCCATAAGCGTGACTTCATACACATTTCTTATTCAAATCCACGTAATTATCACTTTGATTGTGTTGTATAATAGCCATTATGATAACAGCCGATGTAGTTTGCTCCTTTAAATTGCAAAAATATTCCATGTTAACTCTTCCTAAAAGGGAAATAAACTAGTTCCTTGTTCTTTGGAAGGAAGAAACGGGTTCTTGAAATGATTGCTGATATGTTGCTTAGTCGTCCACTCGTCCTTTAACATCTCTCCTATAGCATAGCATTATGTACATCAGCCCAAAATAGAGAAAGAAAGGTCGGTAAATATATTTTATTTAGAGCATGTTTATAGAAATATGCTAAAAGCTATGAAAAATTAGTACATATTTTAAGCATACATTAAGAACTAGGTTGTACAGTCATCATATTATGCATGTTTTTCAATGTTTTTCCTTTTAGAGGAAGGAGTGTAGGCTTACATTACACAGGAAACAAAGGACGAGGAGGCACCTCAAAGAAAAAAAAAGGGAAGCCCCTATAATGGGTGAAAGGAACCTCCATTAAGGGAAAGAAGCTCCCATGAAGGGAGAAAGAATTCCTCAAAAGGAGAAGATTATTGTCACATGATCCTAGTTAGTCCTTGTTGTGCACATGGATTACAATGAACGTCGACGAATTGCTGAAAGTCTCCATGCGCCGTGAACTCAGAATTGTGTAACTAGTTTCTAATCATGTACCCTTGAATTATAATTTGAGAGTCTCCATGCGCCGTGAACTCAGAATTGTGTAATTAGTTTCTAATCATGTACCCTTGAATTTTAATTTGAGATACCTTCGCATTACGGATGGGAAGATTTAAAACCCACAACTTTTCATGAGGGAAGGAAGTGTCATGCTGCATGAGTTAAGCTAAGTTGGCATTGTTTTATGCTATTTTTTAATGCAAATTTGTATTAGGCTAATACAGCTTATAGTAGATATAGTAGATCATAAAGCTATTCTCATGCACCTACAATTCATAGTGTGTAGATTAAATTTATGCTCTGACAAAGATCATATAAACTTAATGAGACTGTGGACAAGAGCGGGACTTTCCATAGAATAAAACATATGGAAAGGGGTGGAGCAAAACAGAATTTCCTAAACAATGTTATACTACTGTTGCTATCGTGATGATAAGCACAACCACAACCATCATAGATTGTTCCACCCTTTCAGTTCTGAAATCATCATATTCATCATCATCTAAAACCTTTCTCATTGAAATAGGTTTGGCCACAGAAGTTGCATGATTCAATATTGAAAAGACTCTTTTGAAACTAAATAAAACTATACACGAGACACAAGACACTTGTTAATGGAAGTAAAACCTAATTTTTATGGGTCGACAATTTAAGCTCGTACAATAGAAGACTAAGAGGAGCAAACCTCCAAATTCTCCTAGACTAGGAAAGAGTCCAAGAAGAGGAAAGATGATAAGGTAGAGAATTGCTTATTGTTTCTGAGCCAATGATAAACCAAAAGGCTAAGTAAAAATATTTATCCAGATATATGATAGTAAACATTCCAAAATAAATATTATACCATAGTTACTAGGTTGTTGCGTTTTAAAGAATCTTTGCACACTTGAAGGTGGTGGTGTGGTTGCGGTGATCCTGGTCTTCTGTTCTGATTTCAAGAATGGTTCGTTTTCATAAAAAAAGGAAACCCAATAGATGCTTGAGAGTTAAAAAATTTTTGGAGGCAAGCATATGAAAGGGGGAAACAAGCTAGCAATAATAACTATGAGATTCAGTATATGCATTTTCTGCAATTCCATGCCAAGTAGTACAGTTGACTAGCATGACCCATGCAGCTATGTCACTATGAAAAATAGCAGGACTAGTGAAATGCTTAGAACTTGTGTCCTTCCTCACTACTCATGCATCCAGTGGCTGGAATTTAAAAAATCAAACCAAATTGCTTACCAAAGTTGGCATTTGAATATTCATAGTCAGGAATACTGTCTTATTTACACATCAATTTAAACATTTAATTACTGGAGATGTATAATGAAGCTTCAGTGATCTGACAGTATGCAATATTAATGCTAAAAAAACTATCAGAGATCTTGTAGAGCAGAGCAACTTTTTGTTAGCATGCCTCTGCACCCTGGTTGAAAAGTAACCATTATCATATTAATAGTTTTTTATTAACACATCAAACATAACTAAACATAGAGCAAGACAACAGGTCAAGTAATTAGTTTACCTGATCTTCTAGCAACTGATGAGGTAGCAGGAACAGGAGCAGTAGCTGGTTTTCCAGATTTTACTGCTTTCAAGACAATAATAACTAATCCAAGGCATAGAATGAGGAGTATAAATGAGGAAAGTGCAATTACAGCAATGATTCTAGCATTCATCTTCTGGGTAGTGCCAGTGGACACATTTGCTGTGAAAGGATATTGGTGATTTCCGGCTTCATTAGGATCAGATGCTGAGGAACCTTCAAACGACGATGGTGGTGGAGACGAAGGAAGTCCTGTCATGATGTTTTCATATGAGATAAAACAACAAAAAAAGCCGGCCACAGGCTGCACGGAGCAAAAGTATGTCACATTACCCGGATAATGAACAGTTATCACTTCATAATCACGAAATAATGATCTGTTTATCAGCACTTTCTTCTGCCAAAACCTATCATATATCAAGACAGCAGTCATTTTGTCAAACTTCTCTCCCAGTGGCACCAAATACAACGTAACTTCAGTCCTTCCTTGACCACGGGGGCTGGCCAGGGCACTTGTGATTTTCACTTGACTCTGTTTCAGAAATGTGCCTGCTGCAACCTCAACTTCTAGCTCTTGAACCAAATTAAATAACACATATGAATCCACTCCCACATCGATAACAACTTTTATGGGGAATACACAGCCACAAGGTGAACCAATTGGAGTTTGTGTGAGGGGGGGCAGAACAGGAGATTTCACAATCTGCAGGAGATTCATTATATAAAAACTGGTGAGTGTAATGTGCATCATGATTGCACAAACAACTGTATTTTGTAGTTAACAAGCAGTTGCAGATAATATGAAGAATTAAGAAAAAGACTTGATGAGTGTAATGTTCATCACGATTGCACAAGCAACTGTAGTTTTTTAGTGAACTATATGTGCGGATAATATGAAGAATGAAGAAAAGGAATTTAATTAAGAACCTCTGTCTTCTGGTGGGGTGAAAGAGGCAGGGGAAACTGCTGGAGACTTATCTGGCTGATGTTTAGGTACAGGAGGGCTTGCAAAGGAACCTGAAAAATAAGTTCATGAGATGCTAATAAATGTAAACAGGGCAGTCTGCATTACAAATATGTCAGTACCACGATATCTTGGAGAAGTTGAAGGGGACAGTGTTGGTCCCCGCGTCAATGGCCAATTTTCAGGAGGGCTGGATGGACCCATTGCTGGACTTATTATTGCTGCATTAAGCACAAAAAGCATAGAAATTGACTTTTGAGTAATGACGACAACTGTATGTGCATTCATATCGAGTAGTGTGAACAGCTTCTAGGTGGTGCTGCTGCTTGTGTTTTGAGAATAAAATGAACTGAGATTGACTTCCCACTTCCCATACATGCATTATTTACGGTATTAAAATAACAGCCATATTAACATAATCCACGACAGAAAATCATTTATCCTTGTGGCTGGCTTGCGAAGCAATGAACAGGAGGAGCAGTTTCGAAACATAAAACAAATTGACTATGTATCTTGTTAAAAGTAAACAATGCAAAGTTAAAACAACCTGATTGAGGACTGCAACAAAACATGTTTATTTGAATTGGCTTTGATAGGGAGGACAAGTAAGATTGAAGTGGATAGGAAGCAACCTCTTCCAGGAGATACACTTTAAATGTCCATTTCCTCAGCATGTAGTTGTGAATCTTACTATTTTAATACAAATGTGGAAAGAAAAATATGCACTACAGTCTGCACCATATAACTCCAGATGAGCAGGCAGTTGGAAGCAATCAACAAGACTGATCAGGGTTCTCAGTCACAAGAACAAATCACAAAAAAACGGCATGGAAGTATCTCAAGGGATTTCCTTCTTTGCACTCATGAATCGGAATTGTAGATTAGGAACCCAGGCTGAGGTGGTGTTGTCTCTGCAACACATGGGTGATAATCAGAGCTGGACAAAGAGACCTTACTTGTGGCACATCTCATTCACTTCACACCTGAAAATACAAAAAGCTTATCCCATCTGAAAGAAAGAGAAGGTCATAACTATTGGGAGCTCAAGGCTAGCCCTCCACTTAGTAGGGCTTATACCTTCTTCATCAGGAAGCCTACAGTTAGGCATTAACAGAGCCCACCTACCTACCTTTTAGGGCGGGCTTCCTTTATTGCAGGAGGTTGGACTCTGCAGTCGGGGGATCCACACGCAGGGGGCAGCGAACATAGTATAAGGGTAGGCAATCGAGGTTGTCCATCTATTTAGCTTAGCTATCAACTCCCAAGGCAGCAGGCAAACGAAAAGAGGCTTGCCAAACCGTCAGTTAGATCCCTACTCCTTTTAATAATGATGAGGTACCAAAGCAAAAAAGTAGCATCATGCCAATCTGAATGCTAGACTTGGGATCGTGAGTTCTTCTTTGATTCCTACTTTCTGGATTTCAAACGAAACTAATGGGTTGTACCACCTGCCTTTTTCTTTGAAAGGAATCTTCTATTTGAAAATGAGAGTCCTCACGAGTAAATATCTTCAGGTAGTGAAGGGCTTGATTTGCTTCTGCCCGGGAGTCCAATACCTTCGCTACTGGTTTCACTAATCCCATATTTATAGGGCAATCTAGGGGTAAACCTAAAAACTGGGGTGAAGCCTTTTAATGAGAAAGAAATACTGTTTTGCCTTATCTTCAGATACAGGGATATTAATCCTAACACCAGTCCAGAAATGATCCTTCTTCCTTAAAGAGGGATTAAAAGGATGCTCTATGATTCTCATTATGAAGCATGTACTTTCTCAAAAAAGAAAAAAAAGAAAAAAGGAGGAATGATTACTGATGAGAAAGGGAAAACTGATTGTAAACCAGCCAAATTTATGAGTTTCTTCTTCTTCTCATTTTCTTATTTTCCTTCTTTAACCAGGTTTCAATTAACAGTAAATTCCTATTGTACTCTAATTTAGAGTTCCTTGTGCATGTATACTGCTAGAAATACCAACTCCATCATCATCGTCGCCTTTTCCCTGTCAAAATGGAATCAAAAATCAAGCACAGCTTTGAGTTAGAAGGTTTGCCTAAAACCTTATAACAGTTTGCCAATCTGCCATGCGTCATCAAACATCCAGCTTTTGGCACAAAGATGAAGATAGGAATAAATCATGGTTTCAGATAAAATGAGCCTAGCAATGTCTTTGATGAAAAACCAATTCGGACGAGCAATTACCTATGCATGCATGAATAAGGCCACAAAACTTCCTTTCAATTTGCTCCTAAAATAAAAACTCCTCATATCTCATTACAGACACAAGCTCAGAAGCCCCAAATCAAATTTGTGCAGAAACAAACAAAGCCACTACAATCCTAAACCCTACAGTCTCAATCAAGGACAGTATACACTCTGGTGGACCCACCACCACTACACTCTCTCAGCGAAAGCAGCTAATTTGAACGGATTTTTCAATAATCTATAAGCAAACACCCAAAATTAGGTAAAAATCACTGGTTACTTTACTTACCTATCCTTCACATTTCAATCCCCCCCCCCCCCCCCCCCCCCCAGAATTCACAGCTCGAACTAATAAGACCTCCACTCCCCACAAATTTAGTACATTTCACAAAACAAGCATCAAAATCCAAACTTTACCACAAACCTACCAAAAAAATTCAGGAAAGAGTTGCAAAATTTACCATGACAGCAAGAATCCAAGCGGAGGAGGCAGAGCGAGATCAGCACAAGAACAAGCCTCATCTTCGGAAACCACGAAGAGACCGTCACCGGAAGCAAGAATCGCGGTCTGGTCAGCGGCCGGTGAGCCGATTCAGCCCACCAATGGCCTCCATGATCGCTCACAGCGCCCACATTCCCCCAAAAACCCTCGGCGGTTAAGAGATCCACGGCAGAGAAAGATGGGTTTTTTCCTTCTTCTGGAGATTGAGGGGAGAGGACTAGATCCGAAGAGAGAGAGAGAGAGAGAGAGAGAGATGTAGAGGTTTGTGGGGTTTTAAACAAGTGGACGCAAACGAAGAGAGGAGGGAGAAAAAGGAAAGAGAGAGACGAGTGGGTTCTATCAATGTATTAATTAGCTTCTTTGGCTTCTCCTATTAATCTCAATCTCTTTTCAATCTCTCTCAATCTCTTTCTCTCTCACTCTAGCTACCAGTTCTTGTTTTAAGCGTGGGAAGAGAGGGAAGCAAAAGCATCGATCTTTTCAAGGTGAGATTTTTAACCGCTTGTGTGTGTGAGTTGAGACTTGAGAGTGAGTATGTTGGAAACTCAAACTGTTGTTGGTACACGGAGAAAGTATACATTTTTCCTTGGGTAAAACTAAGATAAAAAAGGAAACAAAACTGGTGATGAAAAAGAACTAAAAAAAAAATTACTCAGATGTGGCTCAATGGAAAAGGAGAGTGAGTGAGGAAAGAGCTCAATTCTTGCTCAACTTTTATTACTAAATAAGATCTAGATGTGGTTCTCATGAAAGTTATGTCACACACTAGGTTTACAAAAATATTTGACATATAATACTTTCAGTGAACTCAAAATTAATTAAAACTGATCACATCTAGCATTTTTTATAAATTATTCATGGTTAAGACTATGCAAACATGTTTTGATAAAATAACAATGTGACATGTGACTCTCTTGGAAATCCTTGTCAAGGTGAGATTTTCTACTTGATGCAAAAAAAAAGATAAAACTTAATTTAATGATAAATGAGTAAAAAATCCTCATGTGGTTAGTTCAATAATCACTTGGAAAATAAAGTTATATACTATGAAGATTTCCATGTGCCCTACTCTTATCAAGTAACAAATTAAGTGGTTAAAAGTTGCCCTTTTTAATATCAACTTATAAGAACAGACTTGACAACATGATTCTGAGGAAGTGCCTCTAAAAGAAGAATTATGCACCTTTTATCTAAAAGAAATAAAAGAATGAAAAAAGAAGAAGAAAAGGTTTGTCTTTTTTTATATATTTATTTATTAAAAAGAAAATAGAAATCATATGGTTTAGACTTGAATCCAAAATTTCAAACAACCCAGAGCGTACTACTTGATAAAGGAGGAGAGAGAATACTTATTTGTGTAATGACAAGATACTACTAGTTATGATTCTTAGTTGTATATATATACACATATGGTCACACGTTTACACTTATTTAGGAGAAACAATAAGAGAGAATGAGAAACACAGAGTGCATAAGTCCCATGTGTTCCTATAATTATAAAGAGATTTTAGGATATGGACATGAATCACATGTGTTCCTATAATCATCGAGAGATTTTAAGATCTGGTTGATTTCATTAGGAATTTCTTACACATAGATCACATATTTCACATGAATCACACGTGTTGTCATTGATATCTCTAACACCCCCGCAAATAAAGCGGGTTCAAAATAATCGAGAGCTTGTTCTTCAGAATAGAAAACCTTAATTAATAAAAGTGATGCTTTCTCCATTTTTTTGAGTTCAAAATTTATAAGTGGTTTCTTTCACATAAATCATATGTTTCACATGAGTCATGTGTTGTCATTGATATCTCTAATACTCCTTATTATTCTAGACAAAAACGGGTTTTAAGATATACATCCCCAATAAATTTAATATTTTAATATTAGTCCCTAACAAATTGTTATTTAGATATTAGTCCTTAACAATACATGGCACACTCGATAAGATCCCCACCATTAAGAAATCTGTCCATTACTTTCACTTTACTATAGTTAAGAGTTAACAATGATTGGAGAATTACTAATTTATTCATTTGCATTAGTTAAACAAATAGAAGAACTAACCTAATGACGGTTTCTCATCTTATCGCCCTCTCTTTAGTTGGACTGAAGTTACAATCGCATCGAATCATGAAGGAGACAAAGATGCAATATTGCTGGCAGTGTTGATCGATGATGATCCTGGCATCAATGATGTTTCAGGCGAAGACAAAGTTCTGAATCTGAGCGATGATGACGTCGATCTACTACGCTACGATTGAAACAGAGCACGAGAATTCTGAGGACATACAAATCCTAACTTGAAGGTAATTCTAACTTGCTAAAAATCCTAATATTATTTAGGTTTTATGGCTGGCAATGTAATCAAAAGAGTAAATCTAATTTTTATAATCTTTTTAGGGCTTCTATCTTATTTTCAGACGATAGATCTCCATCCCATGTCTTATGCTTTAGTATTTGTTTCAATGTTTTTAATCAAAATTTCTAGTTTGAAAGGGAAAAAAATCCTAAATTTAGGAGAAAAAGTCCACATTTTCCTCCTTAAACTAATAACTTTAACTCATTTAGGTTTCTTTTTATAGATAAAGTTTTGGAGTACTTTGAATCTAGGCATCATGAATCCTAATAGAATACATACATTGTATTGAAGTTCTTACATAATTTTCTACGCCACATGCAAATTCAAAAAAGTTATTAGAGTTCTTGCATAACAACAACATGGCGAAGACAATTTTAGGGATTGATGAAATTGTAATGCAACATCACAATTTCCATATGAAATTTCAAAATATTAAATGTTATCAGCTGCTAGAAATGCTATTCGTAGGCATATTTTAATCACTAAAGTACTTGCTTCTTTTGTAAAATAATAATTTGGTGCTTGGTTTGTGCTTTTATTGACTATATGTATTTACTCTTTTGATTGTTCTAACTATCAATGACTATTGTTGCTCGTCCCATGTTTACGTATATAGTTTGTAAGATAATCTTGTATCTATACCATTTGTTTTCCATTATATAAAGGGATGTAGCTAGCATGATTATAGAAATTCTTTTGGGTTGTTTTTTTTTTTATGTCTTTTTAAGATGTGAAAATTTGGACAAGTTTTTCAAATAAAAAGACTTAATCTTTTACCCTTTTTTGGAATAATGCTTATAAGATTTCTCTGTAACTCTATAGCGTTAAAAAGTTGTCATTTCTTTTTCTGCCTTTCCTTCTCCAATTCATAGCAATACTCAATAATTTTTTTTATCGTTTACATAGTTAAGAACATGATAGTTCATTTATACTAAGAGTTGGATTTCTTTGTTGCTAATATAATATATTGACTTGTCCAACTAACATGATGTATTGATTTTTGCAGTGCAAACTAGCAATACTAAGATAAAAGAGTAGAAATAATAACAATAACATGAGCATTTCATGTGGTTCTGCCCAAACTTGACGTACGTTCACGGAGAGAGAACTTGACATTTTCCTTAATCCCACAAGAATATTCACCTTCCCCTTAAATCTACACCCAGATTAAAAGAGTATACCTCCTCTCTATGCACCGTCACCTCTCTCTCTTTCTGGTATTCTTTCCTTTTCCTTTTTTTCTTTTGATTACAATGCTAGGTTACAACTTTTATTTATAAGACTTTACAATATAAATCCTATTCAGACTATGAGATGATCTAAACCGTCAGATGTCTGCAAAGAAAATTTCTTGATCTAGAAGAATTTTAGACCCTTCAAACTTTAAAAATAAACATTCAATTGATAGAAACTGATTTCTATTCGTACTCCAACTAGAGAGGAAATCTGCTCGCACAAAATCCGAAATAGAAATAGATTCTTGCATCAGATTAGTCGATTGGCGTGTCAGCCTAGTCAACTAATCCCTTCATCAATCGACTTATAATAGCTATAAGTCGTCTACTGTAATCATCCCACCTTCTGTTGTGCATATTAGTCGACTAGTATAGTCGATTAGTCGACTAATGATACTTGTTAGTCGACTATACAGTCGATTAACTTGTCTTGATCTGCTTCTTTTCTTCGTTCTCTTCTTCTTCAAATAGATTGGATCTTCTTGAACTATCATCTCCTCTTGAAATAAGATAAAATCCTAATAGATTTTAGTACCACCAAGAGGGAGAGGTCATCAGCAAAGCATTGTATTTATACTTCCAACAAGTGTGGGACATTCAGAAATTTCAAGCATCACTGGAACTAATATAGATGGTATGAGAAATCAGTCAAAAGAAAGTATTATGTGTGCTTCTACACAAGTGCCAGGTGATAGTAGAATGAAGAATGTAGCGGCAAGGGGAGGCTTTTCAAGCCAGCCTATTTTCAGAACAACTCAATGGAGGTAGTGGTTGTTTAGTGGTTTCAAATTATTTAAGAGATGTTACCTTTGGATTTTGTGTAGGTAAAATTAATATGCTCTAGATGAATTGAGAAACTTAATTTATGATTGTATTTGAAACATTGAGTCACTTAGCTCATTAGCGTTGCCTCAAACTTTTGGCTTATGATCAAATCAATTTTTTTAATGGTACTGAATATGAAGTTTGTGAATTGCAAATTAAGTTATTGCTAAAGCTTATGGTCTTAAATTTATGTTCTAAAATTTGTATATCGGGTTAGGTTGTGACAATTTGTTCTGAGCTGTTTGTTGTTAGTTTTAATTATGAAGGTTTAATTATGAGTAAGAAACTAAAAAATTAATGTGATTAATATCACGCAGTTACATACATGCAACACTAGTTGTCTAGGAATGTAGATTAGTAAAAATACTATATAAAAATGTAGTAGCAGGGGTGCAGAAATATGCAGTAGCAGCAGTAGCTGAAGCAAAAACACAACAACAGTTGTGTTTGGCAATGAAGAATAAGAAAGGGAAAGAGAAGGACCAGAAAGTGAGGAGAAAAGGGAATAAGAAGGGGAAATGGACAAAGAGGAACAACATAAGGGAAGAATTGTGGGGGGGGGGGGGGGGGGTGGGGAGGGGGGGGTGGCTTTACTGTTGAACACATGCAAGTTACTTTACATTTATCTACATTAGTTTTTATCCAACTTGATAAATGGTTGAGTTTGTATAGGGTTAATGAGTAGAAAGTGGCATCTTATATTTTGTGTTGGTTTCTGGGATCAATCTGACAACTAATCAATATCACTGAAATATCAACAATCTAATTGGCCAGGTCGGTAAATATCAGGTGGAAGGTTTTCGGTTCAATAGAACGTTCCTTAATTTAAGAACCACCTTTCAATTTCCTTCCCTGTTTAAACACCAATTAGACTGATATAAATCAGTCTCAATATACTGAATATCATTATATCCCCTGTATAAAGAAATTAATTCACTTATATAATACTTTGAGTGAGGTACGCTTAAAGCGAATCTTCTTAAGACAATTACGTCTCCCGTACCGGTGCTAACGGGTTACTGGACGCTGGTCTCCCAAGATACAACACTCTTTCACGGTATTTGGATAGCACTACCAAATCACCGTACGGTCGAACCGTAGTTAACCAATACCTTCACAGGATTGTTGAAGCAGCGGGACAAAGACAAATTTCGGGAGAATATTTGCCTTTACTTTGGAGGAGCACCCACTGTAGAGGAAGAAGGAAGGTTGAAGAATATTCTTCTTCGGAAGTCCCAGATTCAGACAACAATTCTATTAAAGAATTTGTTAAATTTTCTGAGCCCTCTTTGAGAACGAATTTTGCAGAATCTCTTTGGAAGTCGCTTTAAAAACTGAGTTGCAGAATGCCTACTTGCTTTCGGAAACTGTGTTACTGATTTCCCACTTCCTGTTTGGAAGTCCCTTCAAGAATGAGAGAGAAAGAGAGAGGATCTTCTTCAGAAATCAGAAGGCAGATTGAGTTTTTGTGTGTTTTAGAATGAGAAAACGGAGCGCTAAATAGCGCTCCGGGAGGGGCAGTTTGGTCCGAACCCATCCAACAGTTGCAACGGTTCGGTCTGAACCATTGCAGCTGTTCGGTTCAACCGTCGCAACTGTCCAACTGCCCAACCGCCGCGACGGTTTACAGACAGCCGTTGGCGGGGCGGTTTGGAACCGGATAGCGGAGCGGGTCCGTTGGCGGTGCGGTTCGGGTATGCTCGCAACCCATTCCCGTGAGACCCGATTCAAAAAAGAACTAGGCCGGGTAGGGAACCCGAACCCGAACCCAGACCCGAGCCCGAGCCCGAGCTCGTCGCCGCCGCTGCTAGCGGCGGCGCGCGCATAGTTCCCTCCCAATCGCGCGCGAAAACTCCAAGTACCCAAAGGGCACGCCTTTTGTTCTCAATTTTCTCTATTTAAACACTACGAACTTCCATCTCATAGTCAATGTGGGAGTAAATACTTTTAGCTACCTTTAGTCCCATTTTGGTTTTAAATTAGGCAATCTTTAGACTTGAATATCTCATTCATTCGAAGTAGGAATTGAATATGTGAATATACCACGTTTATCCCCAATGGAAGGAGAACACACTCCAACCATCATCCATTGATTCGATCAACAGATCTCGCCGTAATTCAATTCAAAGATTCACATAAATATTCTTCATATTCCAACAATCCCCCACAATGAATGGAGATTCAAGGAATTGACACACAAAGAGACTGACTCTATTGTGAAAGGTATTTTAGAAAAGAAACTGCATCAGGATAGGTGAACTAGGTCGTGAACCTTCCATAGCGAAAGCTTTATCGGACTTACTGGCTAATCAGTGAACTAAGTCTTGAACTGTTAGCCGTTAGTGTAAGCCAAGTCAACAAGCTTCACACAGTGACTTTTCAAATCAACTTTGGTTCTCGGTTGTGTCCGTTTTGGCCCTGGACATTCTTGATTTCAGAGAGTATCTTTAGGGAATAACAGCCTCTATAGAATTTCTCAAAGAGCCGACCCAACTTTATACTCACATAGGTGATCGTCCTATTAAGAGTAGTCTACTCTACTCCACTTGTTCAGTAACAATATATAGGCATCATTAAAGCGTTAAGCTTATCCTTAATTCACTTGTAGAAAAGCACTTATGTGCACCTTAGGAATGGATTGGAGTCAAGCTCCCAAGTGCTTACTTGCTGAGTCAATCATAACTAATTTTTCCTCTTAAACTTAGTCTGTGGGATCTCCAGTCGCTAAGTGAGGTTTCCATTAAGCTGACTCGGTAAGGTTAGACTTTTAGACCCATTCCCCTCGATGCGCAGTTTATACGCTCTCCACTTAAACCTTTAGTAAGCGGATCCGCAAAATTATCTTTTGACGATATAAAGTCAATATAGATAATTCCATTTGAGAGCAACTACTTAACAGTATGTCTACGACGAATATGTCTAGACTTACCGTTGTATATAACATTTTGTACCCTAGATATAGCTGCTTGATTATCGCAGTGTATACATATAGCGGACACTGGCTTTTGCCATAATGGTATATCTTCTAAAAATTGTTGAAGTCATTCTGCTTCTTCTCCAGCCTTATCTAAGGCTATGAATTCCGATTCCATAGTGAAACGGGCAATACATGTTTGCTTAGAAGATTTTCAAGATACCGCTGCTCCTCTTAGAGTAAATACATATCCGCTAGTTGATTTTGATTCTTCAGAATCTGCAATCCAATTAGCATCACTGTATCCTTCAAGTACAGGTGGATACTGTCCATATCTCAAGGCATATTCCTTGGTATGTGATACGTAACCCAATACTCGTAGTAGAGCAGCCCAATGTTGATCACTAGGATTACTAGTGTATCTGCTTAACTTGCTTACAGCGTAAGCAATATCGGGTCTAGTACAATTCATCAAATACATTAGACTTCCGATAATCTAAGACTACTCCAACTGGCGTATTCTAGTTCCTGTATTCTTATGAAGATGGACGTGTAGGAGAAATGATTTGTATTTTCCTTTATCCCATGATCCTTGAATCTTTCTATCATCTTATCCACGTAGTGAGATTGAGATAGACTGATACCATCTGGTGTTCTGGTGATTTTAATTCTTAAAATTACATCAGAAATCCTCAGATCCTTCATGTCAAAACTGTTAGATAACATTCTTTTAGTGGACTTAGTAATTTCAATATTAGTCCCAAGTATCAACATGTCGTCTACATAAAGACAAATAATGATACATGCATTTTCAACTGTTTTAGTTTAAACACACTTATCGCATTCATTAATAGTGAATCCATCTTTGATTATGACACTATCAAATTTCTCATGCATTGTTTTGGAACCTGCTTTAGACCGTATAAGGTTTACCAATTTACACACTTTGTGTTCTTGGCCCTTGACTATAAATCCTTCAGGTTGGCAGGTTGCTCCATATATATTTCTTTATTTAATTCACCATTTAAGAATGCAGTCTTGACATCCATTTGATGGATGTCTAAGTTATGCAATATTGCAATTACAATTAACATCCGAATGGATGTTATTCTTGTTACTGGTGAATAAGTATCGAAGTAGTCAAGTCCTTCTTTTTGTCGATAACCCTTGGCTACCAGTCTAGCCTTATACTTATCGATAGATCCATCGGGTTTTAATTTTCTTTTGAAAATTCACTTACACCCAATTGGTTTACTGCCGGAGGCAAGTTTACCAATTCTCAAGTATGATTACTTAGTATGGATTCTATTTCGCTATTTATAGCTTCTTTCCATATTTGTGCTTCTGGGGTGACATAGCCTCTTTAAATGTTTGAGACTCACTTTCAATAGCGTATGCTATGAAATCTGAACCAAAAGATTTTGAGATTCTAGATCTCTGACTTCTTCTTGGTTCAATTTCCGCATTAACAATCGGTTCCTCGGGGCTTTCGTCCCTGAACGCCATCTCATGTTCTTTTCCCAGAAGTCTTATCTGTTTCCCGTTTATATGAAAAAATATCTTCAAAGAACACAACATCTCTAAATTCGATAATCATGTTTACATGAATATCTGGTATCTCTGATTTATGAATCAGAAATCTATAGGCACTACTATTCAAGGCATAGCCTATGAATATCCAGTCTATAGTTTTGGCTCCCAACTTAGTCTTTTTAGGTAATGGTGCTAGTACCTTTGCAAGGCACCCCCACATTTTGAGGTAATGGTAGAAAAGTGTCCTTCCATGCCATAACTTGAATGGTATAAGACCAAGTTTCTTATGGGCTACTCTATTTAGAATATAATTTGCAGTTAATAGAGCTTCCCCCCACAAGTTCTGCGGAGCTTCAGAACTTACGAGCATGGAATTGACCATCTCCTTCAAAGTTCTGTTCTTCCGTTCAGCAATTCCATTTTGCTGAGGAGTATATGGTGCTGTTTTTTGATGTATTATACCAAATTTAGCACAAAACTCACTAAAATCATTTGATTCATATTCTCCGCCTCTATCGGATTTTAGAATCTTGATATTCTTATTGAGTTGATTCTCAACTTCGGCTTTATATATTATAAGCATATTTATTGCCTCATCCTTACTGTTTAAAAGATACATATAACAGTATCTTGTATAGTCATCAATAAAAATAATAAAATACTTTTTACCGCCTCTAGTTGGCATAAACTTCAAGTCACACAGATCGCTATGAATTAACCCTAAAGGCTCTGTATTTCGATCAATTGAGTGAAATGAATTTTTCGCTAACTTGGCCTCAACACAAATCTCACACTTGCGAATTTCTTCCAAGTTGAGTTTAGGAATATATCCTAAATTAGACAAGTTCTTTAAAGACTTGTAATTTATATGCCCTAATCTAGCATGCCATAAAATAGGAGACTCAAGTAAATAAACAGAAGATTTTCCTTTATATATAAGCTTCGGGTACAAATACACAGACTTTTTATCTACCACTACAACATTGGCTTTAAAAAGTCCATCAACAAGATTACCCTTTCCACATACATCCCTCCCTTAGTAAGTACAAATATATCTGATTCAAAAACCATTCTAAATCCTTTCTTACTAAGTATTGATCCAGAGATCAGATTCTTGCGGATATCTGGAACATGCAGTACATCGTTCAGAGTAAGCTCTTTGCCAGATGTCCACTTCAGAATGACCTTGTCTTTTCCTTCAACCTTTAAGACGGCTGAGTTTCTCATGAATAGTTGCTCATCTTGCTCTAGTTTTTGATATTTAGAGAATAATAATTTCTCAGAGCAGATGTGCCGAGTAGACCCAGTGTCTACCCACCAATCCTTATTGTTGGTTGTCAGATTTACCTCTGACACCACAGCTGAAAGGCTTGGTGACGCATGGTCGGTCAGGTTTGCCTGTGGATGGCTTTTCTTGTTCTTTTTGAGACGGCTGCGACATTCATTTGCCTTATGCCCTTCTTTGTTGCAGATGTAGCAGGTTCCCTTGAAGCGCATGTTCTTGCCTTCTTGGACCTTGTCTTTGTACCCCTGGGAAGTCTTCTTCTGCTTTAAGCCTTTGGAAGTAGATGCTTTCCCCTTTGAGTCTTCGATCACATTGGCTTTGACTTCATAGGAGTTCTTACTGCTCCTTTTCTCGGACCTTCAGTTGTCCTCCTCGATTCGAAGCCTCACGATGAGATCTTCCAACTTCAGCTCCTTTTGCTTGTGTTTCAGGTAGTTCTTGAAATCTCTCCACGCAGGTGGGAGTTTCTCCACGACAGTAGCAACCTGAAAGGTTTCAGGTAGAATCATATCTTCGGCTTCTATCTCGTACAAGATAAGTTGAAACTCTTGCACCTGACTGATTACGGTCTTGCTGTCTACCATTTTATACTCCAGAAATCGTCCTACGACGAACTTCTTGGTACCAACATCCTCAGTCATGTACTTCTTGTCAAGACTGGCCCATAACTTCTTTGCCGTTGTGATAGGACTGTAGACATTATAAAGAGAGTCATCCAGTCCATTTAAAACATAATTTCGGTAAAGGAAGTCACCTTGAGTCCATGCATCGACTGCAAGGACTGAGTCCCGATCAGTTCCGGGTTCTGGTGGATCTTCTTGCAAGAATTTGGCCAGATGAAGAGTGGTCAAGTAGAAGAGCATCTTCTGTTGCCACATCTTGAATTCTGTGCCGTCAAATTTTTCTGGTTTCTCCGGTTTCGGGTTAGGAAGTGGAGTAGGCATCAAAGCTTGTAGCTGCATGTTGCCTTGCTAGAGCTATCTTGATTAGTCTCAGATATTTTTCTACACGTTCAAGCAGAACAGAAGTAAGAAACTTCAATACTTAATTGTCTTAAGATTGTTAGTTTCTGGGATCAATCTGACAACTAATCAATATCACTAAAATATCAACAATCTAATTGGCCAGGTCAGTAAATATCAAGTGGGAGGTTTTCCGTTCAATAGAACGTTCCTTAATTTAAGAACCACCTTTCAATTTTTTTCCTTAGTTAAACACCAATTAGACTGATATAAATCAGTCTCAATATACTGAATATCAGTATATCCCCTGTATAAAGAAATTAATTCACTTATACAGTACTTGGAGTGAGGTACGCTTAAAACAAATCTCCTTAAGACAATTACGTCCCCCGCACCGGTGCTAATGGGTTACTGGACGCTGGTCTCCTAAGATACAACACTCCTTCACGGTATTTGGATAGCACTACCAAATCACCGTACGGTCGAACCGTAGTTAACCAGTACCTTCACAGGATTGTTGAAGCAGCGGGACAAAGACAAATTTTGGGAGAATATTTGCCTTTACTTTGGAGGAGCACCCCTGTAGAGGAAGAAGGAAGGTTGAAGAATATTCTTCTTCGGAAGTCCCAGATTCAGACAACAATTCTATTAAAGAATTTGTTGAATTTTCTGAGCTCTCTTTCAGAACGAATTTTGCAGAATCTCTTTTGAAAGTCGCTTTGGAAACTGAGTTGCAGAATGCCTACTTGCTTTCGGAAACCGTGTTACTGATTTCCCACTTCCTGTTTGGAAGTCCCTTCAAGAATGAGAGAGAGAGGATCTCCTTCATAAATCAGAAGGCAGATTGAGTGTTAACGGGTTACTGGACGCTGGTCTCCCAAGATATAACACTCCTTCACGCTATTTGGATAGCACTACCAAATCACCGTACGGTCGAACCGTAGTTAACCAGTACCTTCACAGGATTGTTGAAGCAGCGGGACAAAGACAAATTTCGGGAGAATATTTGCCTTTACTTTGGAGGAGCACCCACTATAGAGAAAGAAGGAAGGTTGAAGAATACTCTTCTTCGGAAGTCCCAGATTCAGACAACAATTCTACTAGAGAATTTGTTGAATTTTCTGAGCCCTCTTTCAGAACAAATTTTTCAGAATCTCTTTTGGAAGTCGCTTTGAAAACTGAGTTGCAGAATGCCTACTTGCTTTCGGAAACCGTGTTACTGATTTCCCACTTCCTATTTGGAAGTCCCTTCAAGAATGAGAGAGAAGATCTCCTTCATAAATCAGAAGGCAGATTGAGTTTTTGTGTGTTTTAGAATGAGAAAACGGAGCGAATGAGAGAGAGGATCTCCTTCATAAATTAGAAGGCAGATTGAGTTTTTGTGTGTTTTAGAATGAGAAAACGGAGCGCTATTTATAGCGCTCCGGGAGGGGCAGTTTGGTCCGAACCCATCCAACAGTTGCAACTGTAACACCCTGCTCCACGGTGTACGTATCACCGTATCTGTACGCGATACGACGTACAAATTTGATTTGACCTCTGTAGTATTCCGATTGACTTGATTTCAGTTTCAAAAATCATTTTCTAATATTGTAGATTTTTCAGGATTTTCTGGAAATTTTCTGGATTATTTTGAAAAATATCCGTTGTCGGTGTCGACCGATACCGATAACCAGCCTTCCGATTTTATTTCACAAACGGAGTAGAATTTTGAGAATCGGCCTTCACCGTGTGCCTTAGGATCTTAGTATCTACGTTTGGGTATTTTTGGGGATTTTTCTGATTTTATCGAAAATCCGGTCAAACCGGTGTCGCCCGTATCGGCGAGACACTCCGGGATTTTTAATTGGCAAACCGGATAGAATTTCTGGAAACTGTCTTCATATTACGTCTCAGGATAATATTCTCTATTTTCTCCAATTTTTGGGCACCGTTCGGAGCTGGTCGAATTTTAGGCCAATAATTAAATATTATTTTATTTAATCTTTTTCTTTTCTTTCTTTTCTTTCTTTTCTTTCTTCTCCTCCAATCAACTCTTTTCTTCTTCCCCAAGCCAACGACCACGCCACCGCCTTTGACCACCGCCTTTCTCTTCCCAATTAAAATCCTCACTCTCTCTAATTAGAGAGATTAATCAAACTCTCTCTCTCCATCTCACACTTCTCTCTCTTACTATCTCACTCTAGCCAGGGAGGCCAGACCATCCGCCGGCGGCCTTGGTCGCCGCCGGCTGGCCGGTGGCCGGCGCGCCACCGCGCCTCCCCAGGCCGCGCCCCCAACCGGCGCACCATCACCACCCACCTGCTGCTGCTTCTCCTTCTTCCATTTTTTTCTTTTCATTTCCTCCTTTTTTCTCCTCCTCTGTAAACATTCCCTTCCTCCTCTCTCCTTTCTCTCTCTCACTCTCTCTCTCTCTCCCCTCATCCTTCCTCGCGGCCTGAAGCGCCGCCGCGCCGCCGGCGGCCGGGGCTGCCGCCGGCGGGCCACCCTCGTCACCGGCCAGCCCCGCTGGCCGGTCTGTGCGCAGGCAGAGCAGCAGCAAGTCTGCTGCTGCTGTTGTCTTGTTGTTTGGGTTTGGGTTTTACCCCAAACCCATTAACCCAATAGAGGTTATCAAAACCCCAATAAGCCCTAAACCCCATAACCCGTTATCCGTTAACTCAAGTCAATGGGGTTTGGGTATTGGATCCCAAACCCGACCCGCGAGCTACCCAAACCCGTTCCGAAACCCGTTACAGGTACTTTTACATAAAACCCCTGCTCAATTTTATTAATTGCAATTTGAATTATTTCTATTTACATATTTATCCCATTTTGATTATGTTTAGCGTTCGGGCAATATCGGGAGCATCCGGACTCCGATTCGGGCGATTCTGGATCCGTTGCGATCGTGGAAACGAGAGCTACAGTCCTGTAGCCAGTTTGTGAGTGTTTTCTTTTTATAAATTATCTTTTATCATGATTAATATCTTAGTTGGTTGCCTAATTAAGAATAAAACATGATTATCGATAAATCATGATAATTATTGTAATCCCTGCAATTAAGGCACAATAACACCTGATTTAGGATACAGACTGATTGGTTAGTTAATGAGAGGAGGTAACCATAGTAACAAGACATACGTCGTAGACAACTCGGACACAGATATCATGCCTGTACCGCCACTGTCCCACGGATCACTGGGTCACCATATTAGTGTATACTATTACTTCATGTAGTAGCTCACAGTTAGATAACTATCGTCACATGTATACTGATCCACGATACTCGGTGACACTACACTGTTACTAGACATGCATGCTAGATACCTTTATTTCACGCACTGGTATCATCACTACAGGGGTAGCGTAAGTCAATGGACATGGTAGTATATGATACACTGACCATTGTGCGTACATGTACTAGTGATACACAGATATGTTATATGGATTCTTGCTCCACATAGATAATCCACTGATACACGGATATTCCACTGCATGATGTACCCCATTTCATATGATTGTTCTCATCGTTACATAACTGCTCGACACACGGTGATCTCATGTTTACATATCACTGTTACATATGCTCACCGCATGGGTGTACATGCATGTATTGTTTCTATCTTCCTGTCATATGGATTACCGTGTATATTACATGTATTATTGTTCCATGTTACTGTATTTGTGTTATATGATTGATGGATCCCCGTTCATACTACATGTATTATTGTTCCATGTTACCGTATTCATGTTATATGATTGTTTCCTGTTACTGATATGGATATTCCCGTTACTGGACATGAGAGCTGTTGATATGCGATATGTGGAATTCCACATCTACTGTTCCCGTTTCCCGTTATATGGTTCCCGTTATATTGTTCCCGATTCCCGTTATATTGTTCTACGCTATCAACAGAGCTCTGGTCCAGTTATCATGTTACCTGTATCATGTACAGTAGTTGTTCTTGTCACATTGTAGACTGGACATATCAGATAATAATGAGAACTTGGGTATGGGGGAGACTTGACAGTTGATTAGATCTTATCGGTGATGTACTGGATCATATTGTTAGTCCCACTGCAGGGGACGGTAGTGCTACCTACCACTAGCTCCATGAGCTCCCGTTACTTGATTCGTGCTCCCCTCCTAGCGGAGGGCCCTGGTCTTAGCAGCCAGGGGTCCGTTTAAGGCCGTGATCCCGGGTATGCACGGGATACATCCACCCGATAAGAACTCTTCGACCATGGGTTTCCAATTAACATAATAAAACAGTATACACAATAGTGACGTCGGGAACACTTGTTATTTGATCACTCTCTCGTTTGGATAATGGTACCCGTAGGTCATGTCCGGATGGGTTCGACTGGAGTGCGGGCTCCAGTATGAACCGCCAGTGGTATGGGACACTGGAAGAGAGTAATTAAAATAGCAGGTGGTACTGATCGACGCTATTGTATTAATAACATGACTTTCCTGATACATGCTTACTACTTGTTACTGTTCCTTACCTGATACATGTTCTCTATTGTATAGTAGTACTTCTTGTTGTACCGATTATTTATCCGATATCATGTTACACGTCTATTTGTTACTTTATCCGATACATGTTACACTTTCTGTAGTAACATACTATTCATTGCATACATCATTACTTTCTATGCACCATACCGGCTACTGGTTAGGTAGCATATGCCCACCTGCATGTTCATTTACATCACTACCATGTTCACTGCTATTATGTTACCATTAGATAACATTATTTATTATATAAACTAAATATGATTAGAGTCATGACCTGATGATAACCGGCTAGGTAGTGATGGTACTAAAAGATGATATGTTTATATATCTCTACCGCTTCCTATATGCTTATGATATAATATCACTTGTACCACATCATGTATTATATATTAGTATCGTGCTTGTATTACTATTATATATTATTGCCTCCTTCATTTTTCCACTCACTAGGTCGCTTTCTGACGACCCTGGGTTTGCGTGCCCAGATTGGAGATCCGCGTACCGTAGTATCGAAAGGACCATGGAGTCATATCGGAGCTTCCTCATCGGGACTATTCCTAGGTATTTTAGTATTTTATTTCCGTTATCTTGTTTGTCTTCATCTGTCATATCTGTTATGATTACTGACCCTCTACTGCAGGTATTCTTGTACTTATATCATGCTGGACCCCAGATATTTATGGAGGTTATGTACTGTATTGAGGCTTAACGTACTCGTGAGCGTGTTTTCACCTCGCGTACGTACGTCGCCATAACGTCCCCGTACCTGTGGGATCGGGGCGTTACATAGTGGTATCAGAGCCTAGGTTCACACCTGGTGTGGGTAACCACCTGGGTCAATCCTTGGACTCTTACCAACAGTACAGGCAGAGGCAGATTAAAGTTTGGGGATTCCAGCAACGAGTACAAGAATACCATGACCTTGACAATTCATTCCTTGACTCGTTTGTATTCCTTCCTTCCTTCTAGTTGTCAAGCAGAACATCCGATTTCCTTCTCACTTTCCTTGCATCGTTCTGCTTCCTATTCGTTAGGAACTACCATACTTTTCCATCCCGAGGTCCTTATAGATAGCAGAGTGCGCAGCGGAAGTGTCGTGGACCCATAACTTTTAGGATTTGGGGTTAGCAATATTGTTCTCACACCTGATTGAAATTGCGAGGACGCAATTTTTTGTAAGGTGGGGAGAAATGTAACACCCTGCTCCCCGGTGTACGTATCACCGTATCTGTACGCGATACGACGTACAAATTTGATTTGACCTCTGTAGTATTCCGATTGACTTGATTTCAGTTTTAAAAATCATTTTCTAATATTGTAGATTTTTCAGGATTTTCTGGAAATTTTCTGGATTATTTTGGAAAATATCCGTTGTCGGTGTCGACCGATACCGATAACCAGCCTTCCGATTTTTATTTCACAAACGGAGTAGAATTTTAAGAATCGGCCTTCACCGTGTGCCTTAGGATCTTAGTATCTACGTTGGGTATTTTTGGGGATTTTTCTGATTTTATCGAAAATCCGGTCAAACCGGTGTCGCCCGTATCGGCGAGACACTCCGGGATTTTTAATTGGCAAACTGGATAGAATTTCTGGAAACTGTCTTCATATTACGTCTCAGGATAATATTCTCTATTTTCTCCAATTTTTGGGCACTGTTCGGAGCTGGTCGAATTTTAGGCCAATAATTAAATATTATTTTATTTAATCTTTTTCTTTTCTTTCTTTTCTTTCTTTTCTTTCTTCTCCTCCAATCAACTCTTTTCTTCTTCCCCAAGCCAACGACCACGCCACCGCCTTTGACCACCGCCTTTCTCTTCCCCAATTAAAATCCTCACTCTCTCTAATTAGAGAGATTAATCAAACTTTCTCTCTCCATCTCACACTTCTCTCTCTTACTATCTCACTCTAGCCAGGGAGGCCAGACCATCCGCCGGCGGCCTTGGTCGCTGCCGGCTGGCCGGTGGCCGGCGCGCCACCGCGCCTCCCCAGGCCGCGCCCCCAACCGGCGCACCACCACCACCCACCTGCTGCTGCTTCTCCTTCTTCCATTTTTTTTCTTTTCATTTCCTCCCTTTTTCTCCTCCTCTGTAAACATTCCCTTCCTCCTCTCTCCTTTCTCTCTCTCACTCTCTCTCTCTCCCCCTCATCCTTCCTCGCGGCCTGAAGCGCCGCCGGCGGCCGGGGCTGCCGCCGGCGGGCCACCCTCGTCACCGGCCAGCCCCGCTGGCCGGTCTGTGCGCAGGCAAAGCAGCAGTAAGTCTGCTGCTGCTGTTGTCTTGTTGTTTGGGTTTGGGTTTTACCCCAAACCCATTAACCCAATAGAGGTTATCAAAACCCCAATAAGCCCTAAACCCCATAACCCGTTATCCGTTAACTCAAGTCAATGGGGTTTGGGTATTGGATCCCCAAACCCGACCCGCGAGCTACCCAAACCCGTTCCGAAACCCGTTACAGGTACTTTTACATAAAACCCCCTGCTCAATTTTATTAATTGCAATTTGAATTATTTCTATTTACATATTTATCCCATTTTGATTATGTTTAGCGTTCGGGCAATATCGGGAGCATCCGGACTCCGATTCGGGCGATTCTGGATCCGTTGTGATCGTGGAAACGAGAGCTACAGTCCTGTAGCCAGTTTGTGAGTGTTTTCTTTTTATAATTATCTTTTATCATGATTAATATCTTAGTTGGTTGCCTAATTAAGAATAAAACATGATTATCGATAAATCATGATAATTATTGTAATCCCTGCAATTAAGGCACAATAACACCTGATTTAGGATACAGACTGATTGGTTAGTTAATGAGAGGAGGTAACCATAGTAACAAGACATACGTCGTAGACAACTCGGACACAGATATCATGCCTGTACCGCCACTGTCCCACGGATCACTGGGTCACCATATTAGTGTATACTATTACTTCATGTAGTAGCTCACAGTTAGATAACTATCATCACATGTATACTGATCCACGATACTCGGTGACACTACACTGTTACTAGACATGCATGCTAGATACCTTTATTTCACGCACTGGTATCATCACTACAGGGGTAGCGTAAGTCAATGGACATGGTAGTATATGATACACTGACCATTGTGCGTACATGTACTAGTGATACACAGATATGTTATATGAATTCTTGCTCCACATAGATAATCCACTGATACACGGATATTCCACTGCATGATGTACCCCATTTCATATGATTGTTCTCATCGTTACATAACTGCTCGACACACGGTGATCTCATGTTTACATATCACTGTTACATATGCTCACCGCATGGGTGTACATGCATGTATTGTTTCTATCTTCCTGTCATATGGATTACCGTGTATATTACATGTATTATTGTTCCATGTTACTGTATTTGTGTTATATGATTGATGGATCCCCGTTCATACTACATGTATTATTGTTCCATGTTACCGTATTCATGTTATATGATTGTTTCCTGTTACTGATATGGATATTCCCGTTACTGGACATGAGAGCTGTTGATATGCGATATGTGGAATTCCACATCTACTGTTCCCGTTTCCCGTTATATGGTTCCCGATTCCCGTTATATTGTTCTACGCTATCAACAGAGCTCTGGTCCAGTTATCATGTTACCTGTATCATGTACAGTAGTTGTTCTTGTCACATTGTAGACTGGACATATCAGATAATAATGAGAACTTGGGTATGGGGGAGACTTGACAGTTGATTAGATCTTATCGGGTGATGTACTGGATCCATATTGTTAGTCCCACTGCAGGGGACGGTAGTGCTACCTACCACTAGCTCCATGAGCTCCCGTTACTTGATTCGTGCTCCCCTCCTAGCGGAGGGCCCTGGTCTTAGCAGCCAGGGGTCCGTTTAAGGCCGTGATCCCCGGTATGCACGGGATACATCCACCCGATAAGAACTCTTCGACCACGGGTTTTCAATTAACATAATAAAACAGTATACACAATAGTGACGTCGGGAACACTTGTTATTTGATCACTCTCTCGTTTGGATAATGGTACCCGTAGGCCATGTCTGGATGGGTTCGACTGGAGTGCGGGCTCCAGTATGAACCGCCAGTGGTATGGGACACTGGAAGAGAGTAATTAAAATAGCAGGTGGTACTGATCGACGCTATTGTATTAATAACATGACTTGCCTGATACATGCTTACTACTTGTTACTGTTCCTTACCTGATACATGTTCTCTATTGTATAGTAGTACTTCTTGTTTTACCGATCATTTATCCGATATCATGTTACACGTCTATTTGTTACTTTATCCGATACATGTTACACTTTCTGTAGTAACATACTATTCATTGCATACATCATTACTTTCTATGCACCATACGGCTACTGGTTAGGTAGCATATGCCCACCTGCATGTTCATTTACATCACTACCATGTTCACTGCTATTATGTTACCATTAGATAACATTATTTATTATATAAACTAAATATGATTAGAGTCATGACCTGATGATAACCGGCTAGGTAGTGATGGTACTAAAAGATGATATGTTTATATATCTCTACCGCTTCCTATATGCTTATGATATAATATCACTTGTACCACATCATGTATTATATATTAGTATCGTGCTTGTATTACTATTATATATTATTGCCTCCTTCATTTTTCCACTCACTAGGTCGCTTTCTGACGACCCTGGGTTTGCGTGCCCAGATTGGAGATCCGCGTACCGTAGTATCCGAAAGGACCATGGAGTCATATCGGAGCTTCCTCATCGGGACTATTCCTAGGTATTTTAGTATTTTATTTCCGTTATCTTGTTTGTCTTCATCTGTCATATCTGTTATGATTACTGACCCTCTACTGCAGGTATTCTTGTACTTATATCATGCTGGACCCCAGATATTTATGGAGGTTATGTACTGTATTGAGGCTTAACGTACTCGTGAGCGTGTTTTCACCTCGCGTACGTACGTCGCCATAACGTCCCCGTACCTGTGGGATCGGGGCGTTACAGCAACTGTTCGGTTCAACCGTCGTAACCGTCCAACCGCCCAACCGCTGCGACGGTTTACAGACAGCCGTTAGCGGGGCGGTTTGGATCCAGATAGCGGAGCGGGTCCGTTGGCGGTGCGGTTCGGGTATGCTCGCAACCCATACCTGTGAGACTTGATTCAAAAAAGAACTAGGCCGGGTAGGGGACCCGGACCCGAGCCCGGCTCGGCACCGGCGCCAGCGCATGTGCGGGCATGGTTCCCTCCCAATCGCGCACGAAAACTCTAAGTACCCAAAGGGCACGCCCTTTGTTCTCAGTTTTCTCTATTTAAACACTACGAACTTCCATCCCATGGCCAATGTGGGACTAAATATCTTTAGCTACCTTTAGTCCAATTTTGACTTTGAATTAGGCAATCTTTAGACTTGAATATCTCATTCATTCGAAGCCGGAATTGAACATGTAAATATACCACATTCATCCTCAATGGAAGGAGAACTCACTCCAACCATCATCCAATTGATTCGATCAACGGATCTCACCGTAATTCAATTCAAAGATTCACATAAATATTCTTCATATTCCAACAATTTGTTGGTCAAGTATAGGTTCCCATCAGCATTATGTTGGCTCGGCGACTTCCACCTCTTTTCACCAACCTCCTCTTCGAGTATCCACCAAGTGCCACTCAAAAACATACCAAAAAAATAGTATTTTTTTTTTCCAAACCCAAAAACTTTTTCATGATCTTTTTTAGTTTCTATGTTTATGTTCAGTGAAAAAAGTTCTGAATTAATTGTAGAGTTTTGCAATATTTTCAGATCTTTTATCTTCTTTTTGAATTTTGGGAGTTAAGTTTCATCCAGTTAAAAGCCGGAACTGAGAGTCTGTGTTTACTGATTGATTAGATCATGTTTTACTAAAAATGTGTTAAGCTCGTGCAACCAAGGAGTAATCCTTTGAAATTCTCTAGACTTTGGAAAAATCTTAGAACAAATTAAGGAAAAACATAAAAACATATTATATTTCTTATAAAGAATTGCATTCAATTCAAGAGATCTTGTGGAAGGCCCAAGAGCCAAATATAACATTTTTTCACCAAAATATTAAAATCAGTTTCTTTGTGATAATTATGATGTGGATCAATGCATCTCAAGTTAAAATATAACATCATCCTCATCTACTTGCTCTCAGCCATTTGGTTAACCATTGGGAAATTTTTATTGTACGTTGTTCTCCATTAGGACGTCATCAGTTCCAATTCTGACACAATAAAACATTTTTATTATGAAGCAGTCATGGGCATTGGACATTGGAAGCATCTGAGTTGTCATTATTGCAAAATTAGTTCGTGATAACAAGCTTTGTTTGTGACTTTATAATCTTTTAAACCTATGTTTCATTAAAATTTGGTTGGTTTAGTTCGTGATAACCTTGGTTTGTTCTTGATAACGATCTTTGTTCGCATGATATGTTAAGATTTTATTTTGTTTTTTCTTTCTACTTTTTGATGAAGTATGTTGTAATCACTACTGATCATGAATTGTTTATTCTATTTTTTAAGAATTTGTCATGTCACCGTGCCTGTGTCATGTCATATCTGTGCCTCGTGTCGCTGTCTGTGCTCCTTAAAGAAGACACGACCTAGGAAAGGAATAGAAGGAGCAGGCTGCTTATATACTCAAGGCGTATTAAACTGAGAAACATGTGGATGCATCAGAAAAATTAAAATAAAAAAAGGGTTGCCCTACTGTTTTAGAGAAATAGTTAAAAGAAACCAAGAAAATCTAATCTTTTAGAATGAATTAAAGGAAAAAAATGATGAACCTTTACTTCTGCTATCTATAGCTAGCATTGGCCTGCATGTGTTCTATGAGCTAATGGACCTTTACTTCCATCCATAGATAGCATGGCCTGCATGCATTCAATGGGTGGATGAAGTATTTTCAGTATGTAAGTGAGATCCCACATCAAATATTTCACTACATTTCAGTTTTGACAAGGATTTAAAAACTCAATATAGAAGATGAGGTGTTATGCTACTGCACACGGCCCAGTAGCAGAAAACCATACTGTCATCTAAAAGGATTTTTCCGACCTTTCTGAGGCAATATCAGACCTATATATATATTATTGGTCTTCAGTTTTGTGATTGAAATACCTATGATGTGTTCACATCCATCAGAGAGCGAGCTAAGAGAGCTACTCAAATTGATCACCTCATGATGTCCTTCAAGTCGACGAGGAAATCGAGCAGGAGCTGGAACAAAATAGGGACCCCAAGTCCAATTGTTGTCACCATCATGTTCTTGAGTATAGAATATTGGCATGCTTGTTATTTTTAGACAGTTAAAGACCTGGATGAAAATATACATCCGAAAAATCTGACTGTACCTGATTCTTCGAGGGACTTGATTTTTGGCAGAGCAGGGATTTTAATCTAGCATACAGCATTACCTTTTCTTTGTTTTGTCTATATCATTCAATTTAAGCTATTCATCTTCTGATTTAAAAACAAGAATTTATTCTGTCCCATCTGGGCCGCCTGAAAAAAAATAAAGAAATGGTTTATGTGTTCAAGATAATTATGTATTTACAACAAAATATCGTCTCAATTCATCATATTTCATCAGATCCGGATGTGATATGGTCTTTGAGCAGCATGGGTCCTTTGATTATTGAGGCCAAATAGCTAGAAAACAGTAGCTTTGGTTTGCTTAGAACCATTGGCATATTGTTTTAGCTCTGCGGATACAGAATTCTTTTTATTAGAATCTCTCGATAGAAATAAGGAATGAACCATCTGCATATTGTTTTAGCTCTGGGAAACCAAATTCCCCCAGGATCCCTGTAGTAATGGATTTGGGATAATCCGAATAAGTTCTAACTGAAACTAGAAACTATGACAGTAGACAAGCTGGCACGGTATATTCTAATAAACATGAAGATGATGTTAATCTTTGTATGGCCTTAAAAGATCGCTATGTTGTGTGGTCATAGATACATTTGAATGTCTGTTTGTTATGCTTCAAGTATGAGTCTGGCAGCAGAATCTCCCGTGCACTCATCACGCAGCAGTGACGGATTTGCAGCGTTGCTTGATGCAGAGCTGGAATTGGCCTCTTCGGATACTTCTCCAGGTGAGGATGAAGAGAATGCCGAAGAAGAGGATGACTTCTCGGGAGCAGAGGGCTAAAGACTTGGAGATTACAGAAGAGTAGTTGAGACAACTCCGGAAAATAATACAGGAGGCACTTGCTTGTAGTTGAGAATGTGTGCCCTTCCCCAATGTCCATGCCCTGGTTCTTTCAAAGGGATGTGCACGACTGCAGGTTGAGGATGAAGAATCTGGCATTGCGTTTGGTTGCATTCATAAAGACTTGAGGCTAGCCAGTAAAGAATGTGAGAGACCGCGTGAAGCAGAGCTAAAGAACTTGTTGCGCGCAAAGAAGTTGATATTGATCTTAGACTTGGGTCATACTTTACTGAATTCGACAGAGCAGAGGCATGAAGAGAATCTCATTCTGATGGAAAGATATCTTTTTTTTTCGCATTAAGCTGTCGCCAATTCAGCGCTTTCACGACCCAAGGGCCGCGAGAGCGCTTAAAGATTACACCCCACAAGTGCTTGGCAACGCGGCCGACAGGACCAAGGACTCGATGGCCGAGCTCAAGGAGCTGAAGAAGGGAAGAGAAAAGAGAGCGGGGAGGTTGGTTCTCCATTTTCAGATAGAACCAAAGCGGACGTGATGGATGTGTAAGGACTCGGGGCACCAGCCTAAAGACTAACCTGTTAGGTAAAGTAGCCCAAGTTCTTATAAACCCAAGACCGTCCCCATGTCTAGCCGATGTGGGACTATTTGTTCGACAACAACCCCCTCTCGAACAAAGAGTTTTCCGTAAGCTCATCTTCACACACCTGAAAGAAGACATATGCTCATCGAGTTTACTTTCCTTCACTGCGTTTGTTCATACACACCTTAAGTGAAGCACTAGAAATCCTAAACTTTTCTCTCGAGAGCTCAATCTATTATAGATCCAGCTTTACAGGGGCCTTTTCACTACGCCCTTTAGCTAGCGCCGGCGCCTTTGTGCCCTGAGGGGATCGAACATCACCTATACACACGATTAAGTTTGGGACATGGTTCTGATACTACTTGTAAGGACTCGGGACATCCAAAAGACAAGCATTCTAGGTGGAGTAGCCCAAATCCTTATAAACCCAAGAGCATCCCCATGTCTAGCCGATGTCGGATTATTTTTTTGACCCAAATCCCAACAGGACGAGCATCTGCGAGAGGTTTCTGCCGGAGAAGAC